>JAOXYF010000003.1:18418841-18469814 GCA_028565775.1 Sternarchorhynchus goeldii
TTATCCCATGGAGGTCTGGATTTGGAATTATACTCAAAATAAAAGTGGAAAATCTAATTACACATTTCAGTGGAAGTTAAAATGAGGCTCAGTAGTATGTGTGACCTCCACATGCCTGTATGACCTCCCTACAACACCTGGGCATGCTCCTGATGAGGCGGTGGATGTTCTCCTTCGGGCCCATCGAACACCGGGCCCTCATACCACCCTCATCAAGTCCATTTCTGACAGTTTGAGCAGAGACATGGATATTAATGTCCTGCTGGAGGTCATTTTGCAGGACTCTGGCTCTGTTTCATGTCTTGTGTAAGTGTTCTCTTTATTTTTTTGAGTAGTATATATATGACCATATGATCTTCTACCAGTGAAACACAATAAACAGTGATCAACAGTTTAATGACGTAGTCCCTTACTGAATTAATAACTGCAATTCTTAATTTCATTTATTCATTTTAAATGTTTTCAATAGGCTTCGAATCTATAATAAATCGAAATTATCACTGAATTGTCGCAGGCAACGTCCGACAAAACTTAATGCTACAGCAGTCGGTGGCAGTATTAAACTATAGAATGTTCCTGCGGCAACATACGCTATGAAGCTAACCTGGGGGAAAATTAGAGATATGCGTCAGAACACAGACCAGAATATACCAAATACGAATATACTAAAAACGCTTCCTAGACGTTACAGATCATACTATATAAGTAAGTATATGGAATTCTAAAGATCAATTACGCTTAAAAATGTAATCAGTATCTTCACGAACGTATCGTTTTCCGCTGAATCAATCTTATAAAAATTAATCACCGTTGCAGTGATAAGCTACAAGATCGTGGGCGCCTGTAGATGGCGCAGAATCTGTATTGAATCAAATAAAGCTTCCAAATACATGGAATAACCAAGTTACATTTTGTAATAGAACATTTTTCTGAATGTTTAGAATTTTTATATTAATAAAATTTAGGATACTTTTAAATTCAATATGTAAATGAAGGTCAGGGTGTATAAAACGGGTTGTTTTTAGCCTGACTGGTGAGGGATATGAATCTGAAGAATCTGGCGGTCAGTTATAGACATGTAGCATAAAACCTGACAGAAAGAGTACAGCTGGAGTTGTGGGGGTACAGAGTGAGTGGAACCACCATCCCCAAGTAATTGCCCCACTTGTACGGCCCCCTTTTCTCTAGCCATAAATAAGTGCAACATTTAATCAAAACTTGAACTGTTTATCTAGTCCACCTTTCTAACCCCAAAGTTTTACACTTTTTCTTGTTCCATCCATTTTGAATACTACCAGTGCTTTTGAAGTTAAAAATATTTTAGTTAAATTCAGTCTACTCATATTTGACTTTAAGCCAGGTCTTAAGTGTTGGGCAGGTTATGAAATCTCATTCTCTTAATGAGAATATGCAATGTAAGTGAAATCATATTTGACCTAAAGCTACTAAAATAAATGACATTTACTGTTTAGTTTGGTTTTCTATGCTTCATTATTTTATCTGATTTGTCATAATTCGTGACGTGATTAGTAAGAGCACCAGACATTATTTATTAGTCATTGCATAATTTCCAAACAACTTGAAAGTTCTTTAGGTGTCTTTGTATGTTGACAATTCAGAAGATGTTCATATAATTAGAGGTATTAATAAGGAACACCTGCCATGAATGACAAAAGGTGTACAAGTTTTGGTTGAATGGATACTAATGTGTAATTTCTGACATCCTGAGAGCTGTCTGTTTAGAAGAAGTAGGCACTATATTGACACACTGCTGTCATTCCAGACACAGCCACTGCATCCTCCGACACCCCCCCCCCCAAGCGTGATGCAGCTTGACATGTCGGGAGCTGTCCTGTGCATGAACAAAAGACTAGAGCAGAGGTGCTGCATGGGGCCAAGTGAGACACCATAGACCAGTACAGAATATTCCAGATGAGTTGCAAACCTCTGCATTGCCCCTCCAAGCTGGCCAATCAGCTCCACCTTTAGGCTCCTACAACGGAGGACATGTTCACTGAGACGTGTGGAGGGCCACCGCTTAATCACAATGTGTTTCTCATCTGTTCCTGGCAACATGCAGTACTGCCTATGGACTAATTAGATGTTTAAGTCTTTCGATTCAGGTTACATTTGCTGCTACATACATGCTGCTATAGTTGTAGGCAGTATGAGATTGACCATGCATTTGTTTGAGGCTCTGGAAAAGAAACTCTTGAAAGAGATCAAGAAGGCTTTGCATGTTATCAGCTCAAAGACATCATGAGCCTGGAGTCACAATAAACAGCTGCTGGAGACAGGTGGGGAGGATGCTCAAATTTCTTAATGCTGTCACCTAATACATAGAAGAGATGATCATCAGTGTGCAACAGAGTAATAACTAACATTAATCGTTTGTGATAAATGGTATTCAGTATGGCTCAAATGTTGTCACATTAGGCCTGCTTATGAAGAATAATGAAGAGTTTTTATAAGGGGATAATAGTATAGTAGTAAACAGCTTTATACACACACAGTAATGTATGTTAAATGTTTATTGATGTTACTACAAGAAGGTTAATTTATCTTGCAAGCAGTAAGAACATCAATGAGGTAATATGGGTTGTTTCACCCTGCAACTGCTTTTTCTGAATTTGATCATTTGAAGTCATTGTATAAAAGCGAGCTGAGGGGCGCCCACTAGTGGACAATGTTCAGCATCATGTCCAGTTGTCGGATTCACAGGGCAGGTGAGAATGGGGATTAAGAAACATTTTTTGGAATACAGTGATTAAACTACAAAAAAATTAAACCAAAAATGAATTTACCATTCACAATATCTTGAACACGTTTTTCACTTTACCTCCTTTGTTGCACCTTCATGGTTTTCTCCTTCGTTCATCTTTTACATCATACATGCTTTTATCCTGTTTATATTGTCCTCCTTTTGCTGACTCAGGCATCACTCCCTGCAGAGATTGTGCTGCCACTGTGTTTTTTGCCAACAGCCACTATGAGGCAGAGTCTGTTCAGGCCAAGCTCATGAGCTACTGGACCATGGAAGCTGTTGGTAAGGTGCCTGAGTTCATGGCAGTGATGAGGCTGAGTTAATGGTTCCTTTGGCTTGCACATTTTCAGTACCACTAAACATTCTGTGGGAGAAAGCAAATTTTCATACAATTGCAGTACAAAACTTCAAACACTGTACTTGCAAATTGAAGTTAGTAGCACAACGTCTTCCTTATCATCCACAATATATAATAAGATGGAGAATAGATAGCCTGCAAGGGAGCCATGTTTTTTATATCAGTCCTACAAACAGCTGGTGGCTTCTTGGCCATTGCTGTCTGTACCAGTGGAAAAAGGAGAAAGTTAAAGTAATGAGCAACTCAGGTGCCATGCTGGAATAAAACTAGAGAAAAGATTTATGAATTCTCAATTTCCCCTCTGTTTATTAGACAGTATGATGGATAACATCGATGTGGATCTGGAGAAAGTTTCTGCATGATCTCAAAGATTTGCTGGACCAATGTAAAGGTTACTGAAACTGAGTAATAATCATAATGAATCAATATCACAATCACTAAGCAGTTATATTATATTTATCCTCTTTTCTATATTTATGAGTATAGTGTACTCCTAACATACGGGAGATTTCATTGTGATGGAAGTGAGGTGTAATGTAAAGTGAGTATTTGGCTCAAACATCAGAATACATTGCTGGCCATTCACAATGCAACCCTTGAAGTACTGAACAAAAGTCATAATGCTCTACTAGCTGTGTATGGCTGAACATGTCCCAGCATGTGATCAGGACAGAAGTACACTGCATGTTTGGCCAATGGTGAAGGTGTTAGCCTATGTATTAACCGGTTTTCAAAACACACACATGCAATCACATACACACACATGCACAAACAATTAATTGTAGATGTACCTTAGTCCCTCACCCTTCAAGTGCTGTGCACATATAATAATTTTTACAAGACAGAAGGAAAAGCACCATAGGTGGCTGCCTCATGAATAGTGTGGAGCTGAGGAGGACAGTAAAGGGTGGCTACTTTGAAAATCTAAAATCTAAAATAAACAAATATTGGGTATCACAGAATAATCATGTGTTACTTCATTGTTTGGATATGTTTCCTGTTATTTAATGTAGAAAATACTAAAAATAATCAATGAATAGGTGTATGCAAACTTTTGACTGGTACTCTATATCTGTATGAAATTCATTTGAAATCCCAGAAGATTGCATGTTTTATTTAAAATCCCAGGAAAATTCCATTCATCTGTCCCAAATTTACATTGCATCCTGTTCAATTATCTGCTAAATCCAAGAGAGATTATATGACATGTCTCACTGCGTTCGCTCAACTGTCAGTTATTAGCAGGAACAGTTATACCATACTCCCATAAATTAAATAGAGGGAAGAAAAAATCTGTTTTATTGCTCATTCGCCCAACAGGCTGCATATGAATTGTAGAGTCATAGCACAGATCACACCCCTAGTGTGGGAGACTTGAAATAGATGAATAAACAAAGAAATGAGAAGATGTGTATTTCTCAGTGAATATATTGTTGCCAGTAACTTCATTTGCACACTGGCTGTCAAGGTATCCATTTATTTGGGGTTGTTACAATAATAGAAAGATGAAGTCTGACTCCATCTGGATATTTTTGCATTTTAAAATTATCCTTTTTTGAACTCACTTGTTTTCTGTTCTACTAAGCTTTTTAAATACTGATTCTTTGATTATGCCATGAAAGAATATAATTGTAAATAGTCTTAAAAAAACAAAGGTGCAGGCAAACTCAGTCAGGCAATAAGTTAATAAACACGGAGAGAAAGACTGAGGCTCAAGAAATGTCTCAGGAGATGGTAAGGAAGGGGAAGACAGGGGCAGGGTTTAAATGGGGCAGGTAAACAGGGAACAGGCAGCAGGGATGTGGTTAATGATCGGTAAGAGGGCTATGCTGAACAAGGGATTGTGGGAGGCGTTGAGGTTGAGGCAGAGAGTGTGACAGATGAAGATACCAGACTACAAACTTGTGGAAAATGTCCTTTGTGTCATGGTTGCAGTGAAATGATTTTGGTGAAATCACATGAAATAACAAATATTTCATGTCACTTTAGGCACTTTAACAGACCATGTTGCTCTTTTACTGTTTACTTTAGCAAATGCCTGAAGCACACGCTTTTGAGTAAGCTTTAATGACCCAAAAGAAAGGGCTGTATAGACACAGTAGCACTGTGCTCCTTTCTGCCCTCAGTTCACTGATCTCCTCATTCATTATACTAGAGATCTACTGAGTTTAGACATTCCTTAAAAGCCTTACTGTCTTTCCAAAATGTATCAATGTATCAAGTGATATTGGAAAGATATAGGAATGTCATTAAAAGCTACAGTTCGTCAATCATGCCAGAAATGTCCCCTTCATAAATTTACTTTATAACCACAGATTTCTTCACAGTGTCCATCAGTCATTTTTAGCACCATCTATAAACCTATTAAGTTTCAAGTTTCAGAGTTTTATTTGTCACATACATAGTCATAAGTGTGATGTATGTTAATGAAGTTTCATATGTAAATAAGTAAATTACCTACTTTTACACAATAATGATGATTATCGTTTCTACTAAGCCCTACGGATGAAAATGAAAGAAACAATGTTTTATCACAGTGAGAAACGACTATAAGCCTGTATTTTGTGTGACAGGGTGTGAATGCTTCAGGGACCTGCCTCCACAGCGAAGGGCTACGATTGGCCTGACGGTTCCAGAGAGGCGGATGGGGGTGTCAGTGCAGGACGTTTACTGGCGTGTAAAAAGCCCTGAACTGTGACAGCTGTCACCCCCGCAGTCTTCACAAACGGCCATGGAAAATTTCTCCAAATTTCAACAGAAAAGTTCTGCAGCGTCTTTACGAGAGATGTCAATTGAGCTTGTGGCCAGCTTATAAGACTGTCTGTGTCTCAAAAAAAACCTGACTGTTTCAGTTGCTTTGCTTTTGTGCTAATGGTGCTCAAACCTAAGGAATAATGAAAAAATATGAAGTGGCATTCCTGGTATTTGGCTGAAGACAGTATACACAGGGCATTATTTTTTGGTTTATATTTCCTTTCTCACTAATTTGTGTCCACATTCCTTGGGTCCCCTCTCATGCAGTAAATATCCAGTAGTGACATAGACTTGAGGGGGATTTTATACTGAATATAGTTTGGGGAAAATAAATGCCATCATGCCAAAAATTGAATTCTGAAATCCTTGAATCCTGGAAAGTGTGTGAAATTAAACTGTGAGAGGATTTGACTTGTAAACCCAGGTGTATTGTTTTTCTCAGTGATGCAATCAGTCAGGATGATAGGCAGGGGTGGGGCAAGATGTGTTGCTTGTGTTTCTTGCCACATGAAAAGTGAATTTGGAATTTGGGCAGGAGACCAGGAATTTGAATCCTAGAGGGTTACAAAGAGATAAGACAGAGATGAAGGTAGAGGGGGGATGGGTGCAAGTGGGCTGAGTTAATTCAATCACACACACACTCTCACAATGCTTCTCCATCTTTCCTCCATATCTCCATGTCAACTGTTACTGGAAACACTGTGTCTGTGGTGGGAAGACTTGGAGAGAGCAAAAAGGGCCTGAATATCATTAAGAGAGACACAGGCGTGGTGGAGATAGCCAAGACTGCAGAAAGATTGTACTCTATGAGAAGAGAGGGCACAGCCCACCACACTGGAGCTGGAGACGTGTGTAGAGTGAGTGGCAGAACTTTCCTATTGTTATTTTCTCACTTTCCCATTTGTACTGAGCAAATTTCTTAACTTTGATATTGTTTTGAGGACATTTGTCTTCTCTGTTATTTTGATTTTCTGAAGATTAGTTGAGCAGATGCCTCTTAAATTGTTTAATTCAAACGAAGAAATTAACTGGCTCAAGATACCAGCTTGTATGTTTGCCACACAACTCAACATTTCACATTGCAGCACCTCACACAATCTGCAGATGTTATGTAGTACTTACTGTTTGTCATTCAAATCGCCATTGTGGGTTTTTATTGTGGACAGTCATGGATTTTACCATTAGATAATATCTAAAATCAACTTCAAGATAATAGCACAATTTTACAGAGCATTCCCATTTGTAAATGTAGTATTCTTCTGCTTTTTAGATCAGTAATCTGGTTTGATTTTTATTCGTGCATACATTTAATCTACTCTAAAATGTATATAAAATTTTGAGATGGGTCAGAGTATTTAAATAGATGGCCAGTGTCACAAAATAAAATTAGAGCCCATACAGAGTGAGTACTTTATTAGTTACACATGTTATATGCAGAAATAAAACTAGCATACATTTTACAATCAATTGAAAGTTGACTGGACCACTCATGGAACTGCTACTGTATTCTGTGTATGTTGTGTCAGCCTTTACTGGCCTGTTTCAAATGTATTTGTACTTTTGTCCGAAGTGAGGGAGTGCTATGTGCTGTCTTAGAAACAGTGATACAGGGCTTAGTGTAGTTCTTTCCCTAGGGCAGGCTGCAGCTCGTGCTCCACCGCAAACGTCACCACCAGCAGGCAGGCTGCAGCCCCTACATATCAGAAGGCAGGAATGCCATTCCTCTTTCTCACAACGTTTTACATGCATTGTCGAGTTTTGTCAATGACTACCACCACTGTGTTCTGAGAACTGATGGAGATGAATGTGCGATTCCCTCTAACCCAAGACTCAGACCATGTGATGTGGTCGGTTTAGGCTTATCGGACAGTTCAACATTTAGCTACAATTTTTAACCCCCAAAATAAATGTATTACATCATCTGTCCGTCATGTTTTGTCTGTTTTGTTTTTTTTCTTATTCAAAATCGTTCACTTTTTCATGCTTTCTTTTTTTTAACCTTCCTTGTCCTCATATCAAAAGGTGCTGAACGTCCCTTCACCTGTGCAGTCTTCTGACGATCTAACTAGTTTGACTGACTGACTGACTGTGAGGGTGAGAAGCTGCTCCTGCAGTCAGCCGAGGGCGGTTTGCGCAATCATGAAGGTGGCATGTGTACTGCTGTGTGCTGCTCTGCTCCTCGTCTGTGCTTCAGAGGGTCGGTCGCCTGCTGAAAGTAACACTTACACGGTAATGAGACAAGCACGACGTTCCTTTCATCTTAATGATTTTCTTTATCACATCTTTCTACCCATTTCATATATTTTTTCAGTCTGTGTAGTTTTTCCACATGTTGGTGTGGAGCTTTTGTGGTTTTGTTCCCTTGTGACCTTTTGGGTCTGTCACATCACAAGACCCAGATACGATGGTTCTTGGCAGCCTTTAGCTGTTTGAGTGTAACTGTTAATCATTGCAAACACAGTATCTCTCAAGTTGCAGACGGTTTGTCAAAATGTGTCCATGTGTCTATATCTTTCTCTCTGTTAGGAGTGCACAGATGGATATGAGTGGGACGTACAAACTCAGCGCTGTAAAGGTGGGTGGCAGGTCATGAAAGTGAGTGAGAGAGCAAAGGAAATGTGATGAAATGATACATTACTTAGGCTAATTACTATGAGATGGTAAAATGTCATTTACAGACTTCCTGTCCATGCCTGTCACTCTTGCTGGTGACTGTTTCCAGTCTGACAGTTTTTCCAGTGTGGAAGCTAAAGCTATTCTCTCCTTCATCTATCTGCCCTCAGATATAAATGAGTGTGAGACCATTGCAGAGGCTTGTCAAGGACAGATGAAATGCTTTAACCATTACGGAGGTTACCTGTGTCTACCTCATTCTGCCTCTGTCATCACTGCCCCCGAACCCTCTGTCCAGTCACAGTCCGGTCTGCCTCTGGAATCCAATGAGCCATTCAGTCCCTGCCCCATCGGCTACGAGGATCAGGGAGAGGGTTGCGTAGGTGAGAGAGAGAGAGAGAGAGAGAGAGAGAGAGAGAGAGAGAGAAAACAATGAACAAATAAAAACAAACTTGGCCAGATTACTCCTGCAGAGAAATAATGACAATGCAGAAGTAAAATACTGAAGTGTGGTTGTGTTCTCCCTTTCGTGTGTGTGTGTCTGTGACGTATATACATGTGTGGCAAAATTAATTACTAGTTCTTATGAGACGTAAAATAAATATAGACAGCTCATGAAGGACCTCTGTTCAAAACATCCTGTTTCTCTATATATTAAAAAAATGTGTGTGTGGGCACACATATATTTTATACAGATGTGGATGAGTGTGAATTGGAAACACATGATTGTCAGCCAAGTCAGCATTGCGTGAACACACTGGGCACCTACACCTGCCAGTGTCCTGATGGCTACAGCAAGATTGGCCTGGAATGTGTGGGTGAGACAGATAGCTTTTGTCCTATCTAGAGCTTCTTTTCATTTACAGTATCTTGGTGTCAGTATGTGTCTGTGTGCTAACCCTCCACCCTCCTGGTAGACATCGATGAGTGCAGGTATCGTTACTGCCAGCACCGCTGTGTCAATGTGCCTGGATCTTTCTCCTGCAAGTGTGAGCCAGGCTTCCAGCTGGCAGGGAACAACCGCTCTTGTGTGGGTGAGTTAGAACCCCCTCCTCCAGTCCCCCGTCACAAACCCTCCCATTGTCATCCACTAGAAACAATAGATATTTTAGAGCCATTGCCTACACTAAGGTTTGTGGATTCACAAAGTTTTTGACTGTTTCTCCTGCTGCTGTGAAACCTATCAAAAAGCAAGTTTTTTTCTGTGTTGAATTACTGGAAAGAGCGACAGGTCTGTCTCTGTCTCTCTCCAGATGTGAATGAGTGTGATATGGGAGCCCCATGCCAACAGCGGTGTTATAACACTTACGGGACATTTCTGTGTCGCTGTGAGCAAGGCTATGATCTCGATCCTGACGGTTTTTCATGCAATGGTAAGTGTTACTTCCTCAGCCATTAGTAAGTAGAGATGTCTTTAAAATGCAAATGTCCAATCCAGCTTGCAATATGTATACAATGTACATGCAGATTTTGGAGTTTATTTCTTCACTATGTCTCTATTGTTCTTTATCTGTTTATATTCTATCTCTTTGTCTGCAGACGTAGATGAATGCAGTTACTCAAGTTACTTGTGCCAATTCCAGTGTGCGAACAAGCCGGGTGGATTCTCCTGTGAGTGTCCACAGGGCTACCAGCTCCAGGGCACACGGCTCTGCCAGGGTATGGCTTTGTTCCTGCACGTCAGATCACACCTACTGTGCTTTACTCCTGGAAAATGATCCCCTTCCATATCATGGCAGTAGATGCCCATTTTTGTCCTGGGAAACGGTGACTCATCAAGTAAAAAAAAAAAAAAAAGCAAAAATACCCCTCATCTTTGCTTATGCAATTGGTCAGATTCACTGCATTAACACTTCATTGTCTTTTTTTGTGGCTGTGCTGTCTTTGTGTAGATGTGAATGAGTGTGAGTCAGGCAGCCATCAGTGTGTAGAGGGACAGAAATGTGTGAACATCCATGGAGGCCACCAATGTGTGGAGTCCAATCGCTGCCAGGAACCCTACATCCAAGTGTCAGAGAAGTGAGTGGCATATACAGTACCCACATACACACACAAATTTAACTTCTACTTACTTATAGACCTCAAATATTTTTTTCCTCAGTTTAAACTTGGCTAAAATGAGGTCATAGCAACCAGATCGGAAGTTTCTTACCCTCTCTCCTTCGCTCCCTCTCTCCAGTCGCTGTGTGTGCCCAGCAGTAAAGCCAGAGTGTCGAGAACTGCCCTTCTCCATCGTGTATCGCTACATGAGCATCACCTCTGAGCGCTCAGTGCCTTCCGATATCTTCCAGATCCAAGCCACCAGCGTGTATCCTGGAGCCCACAACATCTTCCGCATCCGCTCTGGGGATGATGCTGGAGACTTCTACATTCGAGTGAGTGGTGATGTCGCTCAGAATCTCTTTCAACACTGAACCTGAATAGGCTCTTTCATATAAATAGTGGCCACAACACTGATAAATTGATTTCTGTTTGTTTTCTCAGCAAATCAACAATGTCAGTGCAATGCTGGTGTTAGCCCAGGCAGTGACAGGACCCAAAGAGTATGTCCTGGAGCTGGAGATGGAGTCTGTCAACCCCCTCCTGAGTTACCAGAGTAGCTCTGCCCTGCGCCTCTCCATCCATGTGGGGTCTTATACCTTCTAGTGGGTGGGGGCAGGTGAGAAGTTGTTGTACATGGTAAAGTGTTGGAATAACTCAGCAGGCTTTGATGAGAGAAACCGGCCCTGAGTTTTTTGTAGTAGCAAAACTGTGAAATATCCCCCTCCGCCGTGTGACTTACTTTAGTCCGTGAATGTGGATTTAATTGGTAAGGTGATAAATCATTGGTACATTCGTTTCTCTCACTTTCTCACCATAGATTCACACATTTAGTATATTCACACACAATACAGCTCAGGTGTTCTATGAAATCATTCACAATTAACTTAATTGTGACAGATTTATATATATATATAATGCACACATGCTTTGACTGTGTAAAAATGCATTCACGCTCATATTTCACAGTAATTCAGATGAAGTGTTCGGTTCCTTTTCATCAGATTTAAGATTTAAGATTCTGTGAGAAGTCTAAAGAAACTTTTTTGATGTAAGATGAATTTAAAATTTGTAACACATTACAAACAACACTACACTTTTACTGTAATCATTTCAAAGAGATCAGTGCATCTTACAGTTTTCTACATGATGCTTTCTCAGTAATGCCAAAGAACAGATTTGATATTTTTTCAAATGAGAATACAGTGAATATCAGTTTATTTCTAATGAGAGTAAAGTATTATCTAAAGAACTGTATGCCTGTGTCTCTCTTTATATCCATATGCATTTGTTTACTTTAAACCTATTTTCCACTTTATTCTTCCTCTGTTGTTTATGATGCCTTTTCAAATAAACATAGGCCACTTGACCACTTTTCCAACTTAAAATTAAACTCATATTAACCTGACCTTTCTTAAGGTCCTTTCAAGATAGGGTAAATAAACCAGTCTAGCAAAGCCTCAGACAGCCATTCTCTGTGATCCACTGGCACAGTTCTCTGCCATTCTTTGCCCTCCTGCTAGGTGTTTATACAGTAGCAAGCTACTTTGTCAGTATGGCCTACCTTTGTGCATTTAGTCAGAGCAAATATACTGACTGCATTAATCAGATGCCTCCACAGGGGGACAGTGTAACACAAAAACAAATTGAGAGATGTGCGTGAGATAAGGGCTATGCATAGCAGCATAGTTGAAAAGGTCAAACTTTAGAATAAGTGTAAGAGTAAGAGTTTTTATTATATTATTTAACCATTTATTTGCTGTTAAAACAATATGTTCACAGTATCCAAAAATAAAAGTAAATCAGTCAAATAATGACCAATTATACAGTGATTTGAAGATGTTCAGGCTTACTGTGTACTGTTTTTTAAAGCAAGAATAACAAAAGATGTGAATGACTTTGTCCCTTTATCCTGGGTATGTGTGTGTGTTCAAATGTATGCTGTATGCATGCAGCTGTGTGAGTGAGTAAGTGGGTTTGTGTAATGCTATAGTATTGCTTACGTTCTGCCCTGTGGATTTCCAGCAGGGAGCAGATGAGCTCATTCATAGCTGGTGCTGGCGCATAGGGCTGGTGGGTAGAGCAGCAGATGGGAGTAGGTGGGACGTAGTGTAGAGTGAAGCCCTGGCGATGACAGACTATTGGACATGTGACTTACAGGGTAAAACAAACCTTCACTGCTTCTCAGAGTCTCCTCATTTAACCTTCCCTTCTCCTCATTTGCCCTTCTCTGTCTCCTTAAATAAAATCTGTCTTTTAAGCCATCCATTATCTTTATATGTTCATCTACTGAGACATTTCTAATAGTTCAAATACAGTATATTTATTTAATATAATATATATAGCATGAACTAGTAAAAGCCCATGTTTGCATCACTCATCTCATGACAATACATGTTAGTGGGGGTTAGTTTGAACCCAGTTTGTTTTAGTGTAATAATTACATAAACACAGTCAACTAAGGTTGTGAGTATTTGTTGTTATTTATCATTTAAAACAACAACTAGAATAACAAACAAACAACTAGAATGGCACAAACCGAGGGAATGTCCCATTTGATTCCAAATTTAGTAGAACTCTATTTAAAACCATAATTTTTTAAACCAGCTTAAAAGACCTTCACTCTATTTATGTAGGAATACAGAGGTGAAGTTGAGACAGGTCAGCGATACAGTAATTTCCTCTCCACCCCCTCCAAATATACGTCACAATCAGGCTATTAGCAACATTTTTAACAAACTACCACTGGCGGTCATGAATGGACTAACTGACAGGTTTACAAATATACAAACCTCTAGGAACTTCCCATGGGGACATGCATCATTTAGCAAACTGCAGTGAAATGGTGTGCCTGAAGAAAACCACTACCATGCAAATGTTAAAGAAATACCTCTTTGACCTTTCAAATGACTTATTCTGAATCTGTCAAGCAAATGTACACCATCCTTTCTCGAGAACGCATGTAGTAATGTGCCGATCTATGGTGGAGCAGGCCTGGCCAGAGTGAGGAGGCGTTAGTTATATAAACCCTAAACTCTTTGGGTTATGTAAACATGCACACAGCAGAAGTGTCTGATTCTTAAATTATAATAAGAACTCTCATTAGGCTCCCTACCCTACACTGTCCGAATGCCATATTCTCTTCTGTCATTAAAAAAAGGTTAAATATGGCTGAGATTTATGTGCAGGATTCATGCTGTGTCATTGAAAAGAATCTCTCCTCACACCTCTCACAATGAATGAATTTTGTTACTAAGATACAGCAGTTCAGTTGCCATGGCTGCACAAAAAGTCAAGCATCAGCTCAAGCATACACTATCAAAACAAAAATTTAAATAAATGTTTGAGAAGGAAGAAAAATGGAAATACATTTAAAGATTGGATACATTATATTTGTTATTGTGCATCTAATAGGTTTTGGCATTAATTTGAGTTGTTGTTTGCAATCATCTTAACCCAATCTGTCACGGTAAACATTTGACAGTTCAGTCCTGTCTTTTCTATCACAGGAATTCCACTGTGCTCATTTTCTCTACAGAAGCATAACATACTAGCTGGCTCCCAGCAACCCTACATTTATATTTAAGATGAAATTGGAATTGTGCAACCAACCTCTGAGAAAGACAACCATGCCACAACAGTGATGGGTTAGACTGCGAGAGGCTTCATACCATGAACCTATGCAGCTCTCTGCAGGTGCTCCGATGATGTGTTAAGGACATTGTTCATTTTCTGTGATCTGAGGTGCTGCATCAGTCAGCAGCTGAGGGAGCCCGTCCCCCCGCCATTTTGTGTTCAGCAGATGGCCGCACCACCCACATAGTAAACAAGAGTGTTTCAGCTGGGCTTGGGTAACTGGGACAGCAGAACCCTCGTCCCATGGCCAAGTCCACTAAGGGCCCAGCAAAACATTTTGTCGACTATCTTCCACATCTCCTGACTTACGTTAAGCAACTTTTTTTGATGCACGGTTCCACATCTTGGTCCAGTTCTCACGTGCTACCTTCTGTTTTTGTCCATTTTATTCATTATATGTTCACTATTGTTCATAAGGTCAAACATAATGTTATTTGCTCAGTAATGACCATGATAGAGCCTGGCAAAGAGAAAAACAGTATCAGTGTTGTGGGAGTATGGAGGCTCAGAAACACATATGGAGCACAAACAGGAAGACTTAACCTCCAAACAAAATAGCATAACAACTTTGGATAAAAACATGAAAAGACATTAAAGAAATCCCACAAAGCTTCACTAAAATAGTTTAATAAAACAAATTTGATGCTTTTCTTGCATCCCTAAGTTTTATTGAACTATTTGCTTTAATGCATTTACACTATAGTGTTCAGGATTTATACTCTGTACATATAGATCTGGGTCATTTACACTCTAGTGTTCGGGATTTATACTCTGTACATTTACATTTACATTTACATTTATGGCATTTAGCAGACGCTCTTATCCAGAGGGACTTACAATATACTGTATACAATATACAATATACTTACAATATACAATATACTGTACATATAGATCTTGGTCTGCCTAAAAGCTTTTTTATATATATAAAAACAAAAAGCAGTGAATTTTGAGCCAAATTCTAAAAATATCCCAAACAATATAAGTAAAAAAGAGAACTTCCAAGGTTGCAGTGTGGATGAGCTTTCAACAGAAGGATGGAGGGAGGAGAGAAATGTGGGGGTTTGCTTGGTTTGCTCACCTAATCGCTGGGTTTGTGATTTAAACTTTCAGAAACTTACACACACACACATATACTCACACTCACTTAAAAACATATGACTATTTAAACATATACATATATAAATATCAGACTCACTTATACAGACATCTTTTCTGTATTTTTAATACCTTCGTCATTATTAAAACAACACCTAGTTTAGGTAGTGAATTGCAGCATATTTGACTGTATATTTTCTTGGAGTTGCCAGTGAGGGTCAAATGTTCTACGCCGTGGTATATGTCAGCATGGCATTAAGAGTAACTTTTCTGGATATGTAATTGTTGAAATATCTGGAAAACAAATATCTATTCAAATAAAACCCAGCAAACCTACTTAGTGTGAGAAAGGAGATGGGACATTCGTGAGGCTTCTTCCATCTTGTCCTGCATTTGAGTGGGAGAGTTGCCAAGCAACAGATTGTCATTCTTTCAGGGAATAAAGTAAAGACCTTGATTTTTCTTGGTTTATAAATATACAAGAACAAAAAGAAGGAGAAGCTATAAAACTAGACAAGTGTCCTTCATTTTGTGCATTATATATATATATATATATATATAATGCACACATGCTTTGACTGTGTAAAAATGCATTCACGCTCATATTTCACAGTAATTCAGATGAAGTGTTCTGTTCCTTTTCATCAGTGTTCTCTGTGTGCTCTAAATATTCAATAGATGACACAAGAGAACCTCACATGTTCTCAGAGTTATATTTATCAAATGATGACCCATACACTTATACTTGAGACCATCTCAGACCATCTGTGATCATCTTCCAACCAGAAGACTCAACCCATTATGACAAATTGCAGTCTGGTAACTTCAACATTTGTTAAATAAATCTAACTTAAAACTTAAAAGCAAAAATATCTCTATAATATTGTTCATCATATTGTGCTTGATGGAAAAAAACCTACAAATTCCTTTACACCTCAGTTTAAATCACGAAAGGATCACTGCTTATTTCAGACATTAAGGCCTTTAGGCCAAAATAGATTAGATTAAAGTTGGCTACCGCTATCATTTACACGCAGCGCTGGTCTTTGGAGCATTAAGGCTTACGTTCAGTTCACATTCAACAGATGCGGGGGTTTCTATTCTATTTATTTCTATTAAGTCTGTCAGTTGTGGTTAGGAACAGGCTTTCATCGTGACCCTAGCTAATTCGTGTTACATATATTAAACTGTTAAATATATGCTGCAAGTTGCGGTCAGTCATGTTGTGTGGGGGTAAAATCGTGCGACAAAATCGCTTGTTTTCTTTATCGTGGTGGTTTATTGTTTATTTTCCTTCTATGTGTGGTAGGAGTGGTGGGTAGACGCGGTGGATGTAACATCGTGAGATAACAACCTCCTACCACTACCCGTACCTGTAATCTAACCATACCATCCGCTGTAGCACATCATGCACTCACTATAATGGAGTTAGAAAGATCGTATAACTAATGTAGTATGTCTGGCGTGAATGAACGAATATCTAAAGAATTTTAAAAGGAAAAGAAAAAATAATCTAAAATGAAAAGAAGAAAAATAAATAGAAGAGGCAGAGAATCCAGCCAGTTGCGAATTAGAAGCTGACAACTGTGCTACTGATTCCTGACAGAAACTCCTGCATAAGCTCGCAACAGGACACAAAGTAAAAACCACTACCTTCGCCCCGCACCGCCTTGGTTTTGTCCAAATTGGGCTCTCTGCGTTGAAGGGGTTCCCATATCAATCTTACGTCATCAACAGGGAGCCAAAGTAGTAGATGCAGAGACCCATGCTGGAACTGATTCTGATGTATCAGTACACGCCCCCTTTCAGCCTCTTTCTCTATATAAAGAGCATGGATGAAACGCGTTTTACCAGAACCTACGTACCGTTACAACAGAAGTGGCATTACTTATCGTTAACTAACCTTCAGAGTTATTGAACGAACAGGGGACACAAAGAAACGATTGAGCGAGGAAAAATGTTTCTTCCTTAAAGTTATTTTCTGTTACTCCAGGCTTCACAGCAGTTGTGCCAATGTTTAAACGGACATCATTACAGTCCCTCTAACTAGTCCCTGAAATCGCGTTCGCTTCTTGTTGCATATCGGCAGCTACTGAGGCCACAGGCTACGCGCGAGAAAATGTACAGGTCCACAAAAGGGGCTTCGAAGGCGCGGAGGGACCAGATAAACGCAGAGATTCGTAACCTGAAGGATCTTCTCCCTATCTCCGACACAGACAAATCTCGGCTTTCATACCTTCATATCATGTCCCTTGCCTGCATGTACACAAGGAAGTCTGTGTTCTTCTCTCAAGGTAGGTTAAATTGGTTTTTGGTGAAGTTGTATGGCTGATGCTAACGTAATGATTTTAACAAATTTCATCAGTAATAAACTGATTTTGAGCGAAATCTGTTCATGACGGACGTTTTTAAGGAAGGTTCAGAAAAGGAACTAAATAGTTGCTGTCCATGGTGCTGATGCATACGGTTGCTAGAAACGCTATTAAAACAGACCCGATACCTTTTAACTTAAAAAAGTCGCGTAATATAAATTGTATGTGTCTGTATTTTATGTGTTAAATTGACCTTCCTCCTTTTCGACTACCAAGGAAAATCACTATTCGCTGTACCATTCATTAATATTAGCTTACATTATTTCTTGTTTAGAATCAGCTGTGGCAGAGCGTCATGATGTGAACGAAACATACACATGTTTCTCTGAGCTCGTGCACACCTTACCGGGCTTTCTCCTCTTGCTAACGAGTGAGGGTAAACTTCTGTACCTGTCGGACAACGTCGCAGAGCACCTCGGCCACTCTATGGTAAGTCGTCATATACTTTTTTTCATTATTCTTACAACCTATTAAGCGATTAAGTATAAAATAGGTGTAATTAAGTCTTTTCTTTCCTAATACCGCTGATTTGAACAATCCACTCATTTTAACGTTCATACGCATGCGTGAGAAGTACTACCTAACTATGATTCTTTTGATATAATACAGGTTGATCTGGTTGCCCAGAGTGACAGTGTGTATGACATAATAGATCCTGCTGACCACTTTATCATGAGAAGTAATCTTGTGCAAGTGACCGCACCAGACACAGGTAACAATAAATACTTTCATCAAACATTACATCCAAAAGGCACAACTGGGTTTCCTAACATAAGTGCATAAAACACAGTCTGATATCAGCATCTTTTTCTTTTTTTTCTTTTCACTTATTGATTTATTTTTAGAGCGCCTCTTCCGCTGCCGCTTCAACACTTCAAAATTTGTGAGGAGGCAGGGCTCTGGGAACAGAGTGAGTCTGGTGCGAGCACGCTGCCTACCATCTCCTTACCACGCTGCTTCCTACTGGACCTCCAACCCAGTGTGGGTGTGTTTTTGCTCACCTCTTGAGCCCCAGGCATCACACTCTTTGACCACCAGGAACCCACTGCCCACCCCGCCCGCTGAGCAGGCATTCCTGCTGGCCTGCTTCCAGTCACAGCACAGCCGTGACATGAAGTTCCAGGTTGTCCAGGACTGGTAAGAGAACAAAACATTAACATTTAAGCAATATCATAGACTGGCATGATGATTATTAGAGGTGTTTACAACAATTGCAAACAGAACTAGACTCTTATATTGGCTCCCTGTTTCCTGGCAGTGTGAGTGTATATCTGGGCTACGACGTGGAGATGCTGCGCTCTCGCTCCTGGTACAGCTTGCTGCATCCCCGCGATCTTGCTCATGCCTCCACACAACACTGCACCCTGTGTGAGTTCTAGATGGCCACACCATAAGAGTAGTAACTTTAAATAACATATACTAGCAACAGGCCAAATAGGAATTTTCTAAACATGAACAGGACACTAGTGTGAGAGTATATGACTTATCAAAATGACTGCTTCTCTGCAGTGCGTGAAGAAGGAGAAAGGCAAGTGGAGATGGTGGTCCAGGTGCAGACAGCTGACCACTCATGGGTGTGGCTGTACATGATCCTTCAGCTCCAGACTGGAGAACATCCCATCAACTGCCAGAACTACGTCATTAGGTACTACTAATGCACACCTGCTCCTCAGTTTGAATTTACAAGAAATAGATATTGAATATCAGAATGAGACATTAACACACTGACACTGTTCATGTCTCCCTCTGTTCATCAGCGAGTCTGAAGCTTGGTCAGTGCGTCAGCAACTCTACTCTGAGCAGAGCCAGCTGGCTCTCCTCTACCAGGAGCATTTGGCTCAGCAATGCCCAGAGCCACTGTCCAGCCCAGAACAGGTCTTCACCCCCAGCAGCAGTGGTCTGTCTGCTCAGTCCTTCGACTTCAGCTTTAATACCTCTGGCCGCAGCTCCTCTGAGGAGCTGCCCTGCACCCCTGTCCAGTCCAGCCTGCCTTCTGGCTCTGTCCCCTGTCCTACCAGCTCTCTAGATGAAGACAGTTTCTCCCAACAGCATGCAAGCCACCAGATGTGGTTGCATGGAGCCAGAAAGCTTTCCACAGGAACAGCCCGTACTGCCCCTCCTTCTCAGCTGATTGAGATGACCAGCACAACAAGTCTTTGCTCAGCTGGTCAATCTCCTGCACGACTCCCTAGTCCCAGCATACCCAAACAACACAGTCTAGGGGAGCTGGTATGCACTCCCCCCTATACCCCAAGACTTGGAGGAGGCCGTTTCATGTTTGGTGAGGAGCTCTTTAAACCAGACTCTACCAGCACAGCGATAGGTGCCCCATGTCAAATAAAGCAAGCCACATCCTCTGCAAGTCAACTGATGTCCTTCTCAACAGGTACTGGGCTCACGCTGTCTGTACAGCATGGCTGCAGGCCTCTTTTTGATAAGTTGCCTCCTACCCCGGATAGTCCAGGCAACGACAAAAGCATCCTCATGGCCTTGCCAGAGATCAGGGGGCCTCTATATGTGGATGTGCCACATTCGGTCTATCACAGTCCCCCTGAGGGCCTTTTGACTCCAGAGGCCTCTCCCACTGAACAGCTCTGTCCAGGATTCTTCCCCCAGCAAGCTGAGGATGAACAAGAGAGACTGGAAATCTCCCTTTTGGCTCAGTATCTCAGTTCTGTAGCTGAGGGGTTCTGTCATGACCGCCCGCTAACCACACGCACCCCCTCCCCTGTCCTCCTCCAAGAGCCCATATCCATCCAGAGTGGTGTGGCTTCCTCCTGTGAATTTCCACCCACCATGTGCTGGAGGGAGGCTCACTCATCGTTGGCTCAAGATGAAATCTCTTTATTTCAAGGAAGCCTTCTACCAGCTGTCCCTCTCCCAGACCCCTCCTCCTCTTCCTCTTCTCCCTCACCCCCATCTCCCCACTCCTCCATTCAGCATCCTCCTCCTGCCCTGTTGAGCACCTGCTCTCCTGGGAACACACAGGAGGAGGCTCTAGTTGGTGTGCACCACCTATGTAGCGTCCAGTCGACGCACCGTAACAGCATGGCCGGGGCCAGGCTGCTGGAGTCAGGGGCACTCGATGAGGCAAAGGCTGTAATAGAGAGCAGGATGGACATGGAGATGTTGTCTCCAGCACATACCTCCACTCTCTCAGCCTCACCTGAGGCAACCCCTGGCCCAGCATGTCCTGATGTCAGCCCTGGTCTGCCTTGTGCCCAGTCCCTCCTGGAGGAGCTGGCCACCATGGAACCTGTGTTCGAGGCAGCTGCTTCGATTACTCCTGCCTTGAGGCAACAAACTGAGTTGTATCAACTCTCTTTTCAGGAGTCACCACAGCACTTCTACCAAGGTGAGACTCAAAGTTGTTATTTATTTATTTATTTTAAATAGAATGTAGTTATAAAAATTTAATAGGTTTTAAGGTACTAATCTGTTTCTCTATTGTTATCTTTCAGATGGAACCGGTGATCACATGTTCTGAAATAAGTCTGTGACTTAATTGATAAAGTATGGCATATTGTCACAATAACAATTTTCAAAATAACTTCATCTCAGATTATATAATAGACACGACTGACTATAATAACAAAGGTAAAAAATAGAACAAATATATTAATTTTATGTTTATTATTCAATGCAGTGAATGGCACATGGGTACTTGTAATAATAATAAACTGGCATTTTGGAAAAAATACTTTAAAGTATTCTTGTTATGGCAATTTTAAAAAGTGCCACTTTTGTATTCACTTATAGTGAAAACTGTGTTTTACACAATAATTATTATTAAGGTTGATGAAACACATATGTATTGGTTCTATTGCACCCTGTGTTTTCACAAACTTATGTAGAATTGTCTACAGTACAGTAGAGGATTGATTCCTAAACTCCTGATATTTATTATTCATTGATATTGTTTACAAAACCTGTTTGTGTCTGTGCAATTATATGAGAAATATTTATTATCATATATAAAAAGATATCAGTGATAAGTAAATGTTTGGTGATATTAAAGATGTTTATTGTCTTGAATGGTCATATTGCTTTTAATAAAAAATTAGCTCCATGTCTATGTTCTTTTCTCTTCAAAATATGTATAATGACAGTCAATTAAATGTATGATTATCAAAGCAAGGAACATCAGTGTCCATGCGTTCATTAATGCTGTTCCCAAACAAGTCCACTGTTCATTATACTTCCTCTTTTTTACTGTCACTACCTTTTCAGTGCGTCTCCATGGTTTCATGGAAGCGAGAGCTACAGACTGACGCACATGATGAGGCGCTAGCTATTTTTCCTGACGCATGCTCTTGACTCAGAGGCATGGTAGAGACAATCAGCTTCCCACTCCTACATACACTCACGCACACACACACCACATACACAGTGAACATTCACTCAGCCTACACTCACTCATTATACCAGGTAGTGCATGATAATACCCTACATGGCCTTTCCTGCCTCCCTCTCGCTTTCCTATCCAGCCTTTGCCTTTACTTTCTCCAGAAATCTCTGGCTCAATATTCTCCCCTGTTGCCGAGGGACTACAGCTCCTCCACAGACAGGCTCCACCTCCATGGCCCTGTTAACATTAGTTTCCTGTGAAGTTTATTCAATTTGGTCCTTCTCCATTGAAACTGTCCACGTCCATGTGGCACTGACCCACCTACTCTCCCTATAGGCTTATATGTCCCTGCATGTCCAAAAATATCACCCGTCCATCCTCTCATTGGCCAACACCAGACTCTGTGAATGAGCCTCATCCCTCGCTCCCTCCGTCTCTTCTTCCTGTCCTTGTGAGAGCGGTGGCCTTTCAGTGCTGAAGAGGAACAAAAATAGATGCATCTGAAAAGAGGAAAAGAGAAAAGAGGGGGGGGGGGGTGGTACATGAGGTTTGAAGGTACACAAGGACTTTAGGTGCTCGTTCCTCTTGCTTACCTCCCACTCCTCCAATCAGTCAGCCGTGCTTTTCATCCTGCCTCTTTCACACATCTGTGTGCGCTCATTCATTAGGCCCCTCTCTCCTTATGACTCACCCTGGCCCCTAGCCCCCGTCCCTCACTCCTCTGCTCCTTCACTCCAGCTCTCTGTTTATCATCCTCTGACTGATCATCCTCCAGCCCCAGCAACACAAACAGCCCCCGCCCACTTAGACGGTTATGCAAAAGCAATGCAGAAACTCTCCAAGCGTCTTGTGTGCTGTAAATGGCCACAAACACAACCTCCTACATGTTTTGTTTGGAAGGAAACAAGTAAAGTTTTTCATTTTTCTGAAAAACGTCATGGTAGACCTATCAGTACAACAGAAACTAAATGGCAGATATTTCAACAGTGCACTCACTAAAATTCTCACTAAATTGATATAAAACATACCTGTATAAATGAAAGAAGCTTAATCTGTGAAATATGTAAATCAGTCTAAATGTGTTCATTTTAAATTCTATATTATCTGTCTAAATACCTGTAAGCGATTACGCTCACACCGGATACAAACCTGTCCACAGTTGGACATCTGGTGGTCAGCAGCATGAACTGCACATAGCCTGATATTTAGGTGTTTGCATGTCCGAACTGGTCAATGTAGTCTGTAGTAACGTGGTAACATCTGTATACCTTTAAACATATTCCTATTTTATACATTTTGCTGTACATTTGGAACATTCCCCTTAAACAAATAAACAAACAAATAAAGCAAAAGATACTACATTTACTATGTAACTATGGGAAAGGGATTGGAGTAGAATGGACTGGGAAAGGGATTATGATCCAACCGTAGCGAGCTGTTAACTATTAGGTAAAAGCGCCGTTTTTTATTTAACCACTAGATGTCAACATTGAGTTTTATCGGGTCGTGAGGACTTAAAGCGAAGAAATACACTTGAGATAACTTTCAATATGGCTAGCTAGTTATAGGCTAATATAAACGTAGCGGTAGTTCTAAAATAACCGGCGTTCCCCGTGTCTCTTCGCAAGTAAAAATAAAAAGCAAAGACACGAGATTACTTGACGGCGAGTTAGACACAGGTAGCTACAGTGTGTGGACATTTTAATTAATTCTGCTCGTAGTAATCGCTGTATATCTAAACTAAAAGGCTAAGTTAGCTAGGTTAGGTAGCTAGGTAAAAAGATTGAATAATTCCCTACTATGCTAACCAACCACCTATCTGTATTATTCACTAGGGTCAATGTGTTAGTTTTTTTGAATGAAGTGATGAAGAATCGTTAATCAGTTTTATGTGAATTAACATAAAATTTTGCTTACAGATTTTACTATGGCTTTTCTTGGGACATTGAGGCCAGCTCTATCTTCGGTCTTGCAAGGTGAGACTAGATGTCGTAACTCTAGCTGACATAACTAGCTAGTTACTGTGAGTAGTGTAATGTATGCATGATAACTTGCCTAGCTGGTAAGTTATAGCCAAAAGAAACGTATTGAAATGCATTTTTACATACCAAATCTTTATCCTACTCTTCCTTGCTCCCCATATATTTTATGAATGTCACGCACAGTGTTTTGTTGAATATTGCGGTTTGAGTTTGACTGTAACGAAACCAAATAGTTATTTCATTATTTTGCAGCGACTCAGTCAGCCCTCCCCTGGTCCGGATCTCTGCTCGCCAGGACAATGGCCACGCTCAATCAAATGCACCGCCAGGGCAAACCGTTGGCGCCACACAAAAAAGTCAGCCCCACATTTGGTCGGCCGCAGCTAAAGGCTGTGGTCTTGAAAACCATGATCAGGAAGCCCAAGAAGCCCAACTCGGCCAACCGCAAATGTGCGCGGGTCCGTCTTTCCAATGGCAAGGAGGCAGTGGTGTTCATACCTGGGGAGGGACATAACCTTCAGGAACACAATATAGTGCTCATCCAAGGAGGAAGGACTCAGGACTTGCCAGGTGTCAAAATGACAGTAGTCAGGGGCAAATATGACTGTGCTCATGTAGTGAAGAAGAAACAGTAACGACTGCTGCCCACATCTGCAACCTCTCCTGAATCTCTCCTGAACACCAAGTGGTTTATTCTCAGTATTCTGGAGGTTAATTTACTTATTTACATTAAGTGTCTCCACTCATGCCGTTTATTTAAAGTTTTATGAATGTTCATGATCTTGGCGTCTCGTTTACACGAAAATAAACCAATCATTTGGAGTGTAGTACTTTTTTTAAGATGCTTGAAGTAACACCTTTGACATCTTTTATGGAACATCTCTAGATCTAAAACCAGAGCAGTGTTCAATACAAGTGGAGCATTGCAAACTTTATCAAAGAAATTGCGGCTTGAAATTATAGCTGTGTGTGGTATTCTGCCAATGCATATTTTTAAAGCCTTCTCCAAAGCCTTTTTATGTTTCACAGCTAAAAGCTCAAATACACCACCTGGTGCTCATGATTCCCTCTACGTTCACATCAAAGTAAGCAAGATTACTGGAAGGCTGTTTAACCCTAACTTAGAATAGAGTGTCAACTACTGATAAAAGTATACATAAATAGATTATAGTCATAAGGGAAGTGATGATGAATATTTGATTGAGGTGTACAAATTGTGACCTGCATGGAATTCTTAGTTACTGCATGAATGGATCTGAAAAGGTGAACCCAAGTCATAATATAAGAGTGATGTACAATGCACAGAATTTTACCATTTCATTGTCTTCCTCAAACAAAAGGTTTAAACAGAAGGAAAAGAAAGTGTAACTTATAATTAAGAACTAGTGAAGCCGGTGTCACTTCACAGTAACAAGGCCAGTGTTATTTTCAGACTCACTTGGAAATGCATACCAACCTTTTGTCCTTCTTTTGGCTGTCCTTCCTTGGCTTCTGGATAAAAATCATCTGATTTTTGGAAGCTGCATCAAAACATCATATGTTGTAAGTAAAATAAAACACTGTAAACTCAAAACTCGGTGGGAGTTTTTTAAAAAAACATCCACTGAAAGCTTTGTGCTGAATGTAGAATATTATGTATACATATTACATATTATTTATATGTATACATTACATATTAATCCTGTTCAAGTATACACACTAAAGTGGTTTTAACTCAAATGATTAACAATGTTCATTATTGTAAAACTTTATTTTCATAAAATGCCTTGCACCATAAATAATTATATGAATTCCAAACTTTTTAGTTTTAACTTTTAACTTCTACCAGGAGTTTCTAAGTAGCATAACAGCACAAACTAACAATGTATCCATTAGCATTTGACACAGGTGTTTTCCTAAGATAAAAAAACATGGGAATTTAGTCAATCAGAGAGTAATAAAAACTGAAATTCATTTTTCATTGTCTGAATTTATGTATCACTCCAAATCTGTGCACAAAATGTTTCTGTATGACCAGTCACTGTTATTGTTAAATTATTTAAAAAGGAATGACTGGCAGCCAAGCTATGAAGCAGTACATAAGTATCACTTAAAAAAATGTAGACGTCAGAACTGGATGCAATACATTCTATTCTTTGCAGCTTAAATTGCTCAACACTTGCAGTCAGACAGGAAAGATACGACAAGATAGCTGCAAGTGAGAGGAGCTGTGTGTCAGTTTTTGGTCTAGTATAATTTTTCCGGTCTATGATTTTAAACCAGTTCAGTTACTTTTAGGCTGAGGGAAAAGTTCATGTAAGCACAGCTGAAGGTTTTCATTCTTCTCAGGATGGTGGTTCTCCTTGATCTTTTTTCGAATATAACGTGCCGTTTCTTCCCGAGCTTGCAGTGTACTGCTTGTGCTGGGGCAGAAGCTCCTAAGTAAATTCTGGTTGTCTTCTACAGACAATCCCAGGAGAAAACGCAGAAAGATGGCATAGTTGTCATCTTTGGCATGCATTGCTTTGTCTACAGCACTCTTAAGCAAATCTGCTAGAGAGGGTTCCTTGAACATTTTGAACTTGTGACCTTCCAGAACATTCTTCCCATGGTTCTTGAAAGAAAAGAATACAAAAAGGGCAGCTAGGTATTCCTGCAGAGTTGGGTGAACAAAGCAGTCCACTTTCTCATAGTACATCACAAACTTCTCCTTATAGAACTGCGTACAGAAGCCAGCAATGACCACCGCATCTCGAGCATTCAAATCACATTCTTTCCAGTTATCCTTCTCAATTGTAAACACACCCTTCTCCAGTAACTGGAAGGCTATCTTCCCGAGCCTCAAAACGAAGTCCTGATCATTAAGAACATCCACTTCACTCTGGGTCATCTGCAATTTGTGGCTACGCATGCTAATTTGCAAAAGTAGCAGGTTGGTATAGAAGTGAGTAAGAGCCTTGGGTAACTCTGCCCCTGCTGGAAAGTTATGGAGGTCTCTCTCAAGCACATTGCGCACCACCCAGCAGAACAGTGGCATGTGGCACATAATGTAGAGTGTCCTGCAGGACTTGACATGAGCGATCACTCTTTCTGCAAGCTCCTTATTTACAATAGCCTTCCTGAAATAGGCCTCCCTCTGTTCGTTTGTGAATCCACGAACTTCTGTTAACTGGTGGATGCATTCTGGAGGGATCAGGTTAATTGTTATGGGTCGCGTGGTGATCCACACATAGGCAGAGTAAAGCAGGTTCCCCCGGATCAGATTGGTGATTAATACTTTTAGTGTTGTTGGGTCAGATGGATCACACCAGTATGCAGTTCTGCGAAAGTCAATGGGTATAATGCAGTCATCCAGACCATCACAGATGAACATCACACAGCAGCCTTCAAATTCAAGGTTATCCACCTCCTTCATCTCTGGATAGAGTCTACAGATTAAATCCATGAAGCTTATTTCACCATCTGCCATCTGGTTCAGCTCTTTGAATGGCAGAGGAAGAAGAAAGAACACTTCTTGGTGTGCATTCCCCTCCACCCAGTCTAGTATAAACCTCTGAACTGCAGATGATTTACCAATCCCTGGACCTCCTTTAGTTAACAGCGTCCTCACATGCCTTTTGTTAACAGTCTCATGGTTAAATATGTCCCTGCAAGACAGCACTCTTTTCTTGCCAAAGCCATTGTCCTTCAGCTCTTCTATTATCCTAAACTCATGCTCACTGTTTGATGCCGCATTTCCACCCTCTATAATGTGAAGATCTGTGTAAACAGACTCAAAAAGTGTCTGCTGGGCCATGCCTTCATAAATGTTCTCATACTTCCTTCTTAGAGTTATTTTTAACTCATAACGGACTTCATCTGTATGAGATAAGGAAAAGTAACATTAAGCAAACATTTACATTTTTTGTTAATGAAATCTAGAACAGAGGAGAAATATATGAAGAGAAGTATGACTCTTACTTCGTTTACACAGCCCCTGCAGGTAGTCAGCCACCTTCTTTAAGTTCATGTCTCTCAGGACCAGCTGTGTAATCTTTAAGGACACCTCTATGTCACAGATCTCCAGCATTTTATCTACCACATCAACAATATCAAAGCTATCCAGAGGGTCTCGAAAGCACTCTGGGTAGCGCTCCCATAGGATTCGTTTAAAGCTTTTTAACTCATCTGCTGCAAGTTTTTGCAGGCAGCTTTGGAGGGCCTGCAAACAAACAACACTGTTAATGTACACAATATGAAAAATGGTCATATAAGATCAAATAATGTTCTAATATATATAATGGATCATATAATGTTCAAATAATGAGTTTTAAGGTTTTCAACTAAATAGAAAATCATTAAAGCTGGCTTGGATTTATCTACTTAACGTATGTTAAATTAAGGATAAGATATATTAAAGTCCCTCAAAACAATTCCAAGCATAATCTGTTGGTCTGCATCAGCAACTCTTCCCTATTATTATTTGTTACAAACAGATTGTTCTGGAAAATTTTCAGGAACTGTTGGGAAAGCTCACACACTGATACAATAGGAAAGAAATTATGAAACATTTTTCACCTTGAAAGTGAATTCAACAGTCAGAGCAGGGTGCCGTGTCTCGTTAGGATCTTTTAATAACTCCGGTTTTAGGGGAGGTGCTGCACTTGGTTGGCTACAACACTTCTTCCGTGACCTAGATTTAAAGTTATTTAATCAGAGGTTACACAGTTTGATAATAGCAAAAAAAAACAAAAACATTCCAAAAGCAGTTTTTTGAAGGTCCAAAGCCAGACACCTGCACTCACTTTCGTTCAGACTTGCTCTCGCCTTCTTGACCCTCATCGCTGCAAAAAGAGCAGCAGCTTGATGTAGAAGAATCTTGTCTATCCAGCTGGATCCTATAAAAACAAGGTACATAAAAAACACTCAAAAACCACCCAACTTTCTAGGAATTTTAAACCTTTAAACACTTGTCTCAAAACACCTTCTAATTATCAAGATGGAATAATTAAGATGGAAAGCCTAAAAGAATTGCCTCTTTCATTTTGTCTTGGAGGGAGGAGGATACTTCTTGACCAAAATAAGAGGCTAACCTCACATGATATGTGATATGGTGCAAGAACACATGAACAAGAACACGTTGAGTTGAAAATATTTAGTAATAGGCAAATTAGTAATCAGTTACATTACTATGTTAAAGGACTCACTTAGTTGTGACACAAGGTGGAGTCTCTTCATCCACTTCTGACCTCTGATTTAACCAGTCATCGCTCTTCATTGACACATAACTGGGTGCAGGTGAAGCTGCCCTTTCCACATCATAGCTGAGAAAAATGTTTGTTAAACAAAAATGAAACAAAGCTGATAAAGCTGACATCGTACCTAGTCAAATGTCTTATGTTTATCTGATTATTGTGACTGAATATTGTCTAATTATTAATACCAGTCAGATAAAAGACCCCATCTAAAGGACATTATAATAATCACAATCTGTCCTCAGCTGCACCGTTTTGTTTTATGCATACAGATATTTACCAGCAGATGTCACATTTGCACTACGAGAAGCCTGAAAACTGATCAGACACGCACGGGTTAAAATGTTATGTCGTCTGTTGCAAGAAACCAAAATGTAACCTTTCTTGTCTAGTAATAAATGTACCTCTGCATCACAGGTTCCCAGTGCATTAATTCAAGCGACAGTCTTTCAGGAGTATAATCGTCCTCATCCCCATGATCGCTTCCGTAAGCGGAAGCACCTTGTCCAAAAGGTAGACTATTGTCTGACGCTGCGTCTTCCATCTCAGAAGATTAGCCTTCGTTTGGCTGCCGGATTGTGGTGTATTTGTGCCTTTGTCTATCAAAACCATTTAAAAAGACGTACATTATTAAAGTCACTTGATGTTTAAATACAAATGTAGCCCGATACTAGAAGCACTGACCTTCACACCGCAGTTATTTTTAGATACTTCCGTGTTAACAAACGCCATTGCATAACATGATTTATACACGTTACACTCTGATATTTGGTGTATGCACTTAATGCAATGGTGTTTTTTATTGTAGGTTTTAAGAAGATAGGCTGCTTACGCTTCCACGGAATATTAATCCACCGTGCTCTTCTTTCTTCGATACGGTGGCTAATAGCAAGCTAAGTAGCTATGCTAGCTAGCCTAGTTGTCAAACTTAAACTGGCCTACCATAACTTTCTTTGAATTGAGATTTCTAGCCAAGATGGTTTTAGTCCTGGGTTATATATATATATATTTCTATGTTATTTTGAATTCGTACTTAAGAATGAAATGCAATATGGCAGATGATACCTATTTATGCGAAACAAAATTAGTTATCAAAATCCTTCCAAAATATAAACATCCACTGGACCTTAATGCTCTTTCATCTAGATTGGTTGTAAAGTTACTTTCGGTTTTGCCTAATTTCCTGCCTCTCTTAAAGAGACCATGGAAAAATAATGCGCAGCAGTCCGGACTGGTGGATAGAAGTAGGAAGAGTAGCCTAAAACTAAATCTAATCTACGTAAAAGGAAAATGTCCTAAGCCCAAAATAACTGATTAAGAACTGAGTTATTTATAATAAATATAGAGGTGGGGGGGAAAAGGTCAAGCTCTAAGGTATTGTCAAATATGAAAGCTGTTCAGTTTTTGACACCAACCTAATGATATAAATTATAATTAATTATTAAAATTTAAATGAATAAATGTAATGTTCACTTTATTGCGAATATAGACTACTTGCGTATAAGAGCATTTTAATATGAAATATGTTATATTTCATATTATTATATATTATATATTATATATTATATATATAAGTTTAATATGTAAACTTCCTGAGTCAAGTAAACATTTGCACCTGATAGAATGGCAGTAACTATGTAGTCTGAAATAGCAATGTACATTTTGTGTAGCCTGCAAGGAAAGTCAGTCACTTGAAAGAGTCAAGTAAATAAAGTCTTGTGCACTGTGCATGCTACAGTCTGTTTATCTATCTGTAATTATAATGTAATTAAAATGTGTATCAGTATATTCCTTAAAGCTTAGTGTATATGGGGATGATTCCTTAATCCTTATGCAATGGTTGTTTGTCGACTGCATGATAAAAATGATTACCTAAATGTTTAAACACTTGTTCCTGAGCTTGGTATTTCCATACTTCTGGCTCGTATTCAAAAGAGTCCAAATGTAAGCATCTGATATATATGAAACCTGTAATACTGTTCACTAAATTTTGAAAACTGTATGGGAAGTTAATTTGAAATACAGTATTTATCCACCTATGAACACCAATAAAGAACACACACACACAGAAAAACAATAAAATATGAACTTTCATGATATATTATGATATACATGTTTGTAGTGGGAAATGTTACTTTTCTTCACTCACAGTAATAAATCCTATGAGTCTGCATCACTTCCTCAACATACACAAGAATGTGTTTGTGCGTGCACACACACACACACACACACAACAGTACAACAGATGGTGAATAACTGAGGATGAATGGTGAAGAACTGATTTGGAGTGCAGGCCTTGAACATATTCATCCCCCATTCCATCCTCCTCAGAGCCTCTCTCTCCTCAATGCTCCCAAGCTGGTAAGAATCAAAACATCTGTCAGCAACACCCCCACCCCCCTCGAGCTCTCACATGCAGCAAATATCCCACGTATCTTATTCTGATTCAAAGCACTGCAATCCATACAGTTGAAAGTGTCTTTTTTTTTTTTTTTTACTGGAGGCAATGTAGGATTAAATCAACAAGCCTGCTGGGTCTCTTGGTTATTTGCTGTTAATATTAAAAGCAAGAAATCTATTAACAAAATGTTTGAACATGCCTGATCACACATATTTTCCATTTGTTTTCTGTATGTGACATATGTAACAACAAATAGAAACATACAACACAGCAACTTTATCCTATCTTACCATGCAGAATTTGTGTTAATCATCCTCCAGGGTTTTCGTCATAACTAGATGTAAATTCTTTGGAGCCAGTTAGTTGTCTGGAGAATTTACAGAGCATCTTGAATGAACAAAACATTAGAGATACCTGCCTGATAGTTGTACCTATTAGCCTCAGTACCTGAATTATAATGCTTACTCTGAGACCATGGTGAGCCAGCTAACTACAGTATGTTTTGCACTCTAAAGCCATGCCACTCTGCACAAGTCTCTCTCTAGAGCATGGAAAACATGTGCACTTTACATTTTAGCGTGGCAGTGCTGAAGTGTTGCTCTTAAAACACATGTTGGCCAACTTGTTTTTATTCCTGAAAATTTTTATCAGTAAACACAATATTTTTTATCAGTAAACATAATATTGCATGTATGCTCTATAAGATCTATGTATTGCACCATTATATGTAGTTATAGATCGAACTCCTCTAAACTAGATTGGTATATTAGCTAAGGCTGGTAGTCCAAACATGAGTAAAACCCTTTTATCCATATGATACGGCACAATGATCTTTCCAAGAGTGATTTATTTGTTAATGATTTGCGAGTTTGCTTTGAGCGTTTATTCTTGAATGAAACAGAAAAAACCTAGAGACGGCTCGAATTAATTTAAATTATATCATCTTAAATCCAGAGAAAAAAGGGAAATAAATGCATGCATACATATATACGTACATACATACATACCTACGTACGGACGTCAGTACGTACGTACATATTTTAACAATGGGCAATAATTGGTTTCTAGAAACATAAAAAACTACATACATGGCTATAAAACCATACAGCCTATTACCTACGCCTATGTGGAATAGTTAAATGAAACAGCATACAGTAATAATAGGTCTGATTGCTCTCAGATTTTCTAAGTTGTGGACGAAAGGTTTTCACATTCAAATGATGGATGAATCGTTTGAATTTGAGTCTTTACACAAGCCACAAAATTTTGCAGCAGAATTATTACGAAACGTTGTATCTCCTAGGTCCGGTACATTTGCTGGGCGATTGTCGAGAAAGCCAGCGACGGGCAAGAAAGGATAAGAGCGCGAGTCATACGAGTGTGCGCAAGGGACGTGCATACTGTTTACTACTGGTAACAGCTTGAGTAGACCGACGTGATGTTGACGTAGTTTTATCTTGTCTTGATTCAGCGCTGAGAAGTGCAAACTGTAGAAATATCGCGATGTAAAAAAGCCGTCAAGAAGGAAATAATGCGCAAAGAATGCTCAAGACACATCAAATAATCATTTGGCCGTCCTCAAAAGACACGTACAGAGGAATGCATTGAATCTCTGCGATTTTACTGAGACAGAAATGCTTTGGACTTGACGGAGCCCCAGCGCTTTGTCAAAGTAGTCTGCCCATGCACATTTCCATGGATACACAAAATGGATGTAACAGAATCCTATTTAAATAACAGGGGACGTAGCTGAATGTTCTGAATTGCTTCTTTTGCACCTTTATTTGGTATTGATCACACAAACTTCCACAATGGCTTTGGTCATGGAACCTGTAAGCAAGTGGACAACATGCCAGGTGGTGGACTGGATGAAAGGTAGGCAGAAAATTTTACATGTATAAAATACTTATACTGAATATTAGAGATGTGTCAGAGAAGGATGTTTCATGCGCATATCGTTTTTCACCGCGATATACATGCAAGCATGTATGTTTTATGCGTGGTGTAGTAGTGCTTCTGAAAGCACGTCGGTAGTGATTATTTGAAACATTAATACAATGGCTGAAAAGGGCTGGAAACCATACGCGAAGGCGCACGTTACCCTACTTAAGCAATTAGAGCAATTTTGTGCTTTTTGTACTACATTCACCTGGCTATCAAAACAAAGCTTAACAAGACAATGTAATAAGACAGAATCACCCTAAAAAGCCTTTATTATTATTGCATTAATGAACAGAGTTGGACGGATGAGTGGTCACGTCGTCACGTCATACTGAATGAGTAGTGATGGGTCACGTGCAAAGTGAGTAATCAGCTGGGTGTCCCCGACAGTCAGAGGGTTCTCCTAAACTCTCCGTGATTTTACACACATACAGCCAATCAGATACATATTTCTATAATTTGTGAATTTTGAAAGAAATCAGATTTAACTTATTTATTTATTTTTGCGTGATAGAATCAATGTATTGTCCTTCTTATTTTTTTCCCTCTGGGTCGCGTTTACATCAGTGTGTTGCTTTTTTGTAATTCTCTCACCTGTGTGAACAAATTGGATCAATAATTCATTTCTGTTAGACAGTTTCCATTCCTGTGTTAGGCTCCTGCTTGGCTACTTTGTATTTGGATGAACTTTATTCTCTTTGTGTTTGTGTGTGTGAGTGAGTGAGTGAGTGAGTGAGTGAGAGAATCTTTGAACTGAGAGAGAGCGAGAGAGAGAGAGAAAAAGAGAGAGAGAGAGAGAGAGAGGAAAAAATGAGAATGAACATGTAATCTCTGATGTCATGATGTACTACCCAACATAAAGTTTCAGACAGACCTTGCAAGATCCGAAACCTGCAAGTATATTTTCTAGAAAGTCAGCTTCCTTCTAACCTTGTCATTGCTGTTACAGATACAACAGTGGTTGAGGTTGATAAACAGTTTCCTGGGTTTTGTAGGTGATTACAGTGTTACTCCATGCTTTAATGAGTTTATTCACTTACTCCCACCTGTACTTCATGTACAGGGCTGATGTTAAAGGTGTCTGCTGATTTTCCCCATGCTCCTCATGTAGAGGAAACCTGTGTAGGTTGGCACTCACCAGCCTCAGACAATCTTGACATTATATGGTGTGCTGCTGTAGGTGGTTCTTTGTTAAAGCTTGTGCTAATGGAGTATAAACACAAAAGTCAAGAATGGGACTGATGAAAGATGCAGTGGTCCAGTCTGGCAAGAAATAGAAGGAAAATGCAAAGAGGTACACAGTGAATTATACAGTGTTGGTCGCATGGAGAGTGGGTGTATGTGTTCTTGGCCATGTTGGCGATGGCCCACCCGTGACTAAGAAAGAGATGTAGGAAAGGCCTTAATGCTCACACAAACTCCCTCTTTCCCAGTTTGACACCTCTTGGAAGATGTGTTGATTTCACAGTGTCTTGACTCTGAAGAGGTTTATCATCATCTGTAGGGGACAAGAAAGTACAAGTTGCATCATCAGCTGCTCAGTTATTGTGCCTGTCAATGTGTGTGTGAGAGAGAAAAAGAGAGTCTATTCTGAAGCCCCTGTGGTGAGGCAGGCTGTTGGAAGGTGCTTGTGGCTGTGTGCTTATTAGAGCCTTTTAATCAGCAGTGTGTGTAAGAACTTGCAAGAAACACAAATACACACACACACACACACACACAATACTTGAGCACCTGGTCATGTTGCCATACATTTCACCATATTCTCAAAGACAGCAGGCACATGTGAATATAGCACAGCATTACTGATGTTTCGCCCTCAGGCTCATGTGTGGAGTTATATACAAAATATCTCCCTACTTCCCACATCTGTATACCCGTCCCCTTTAGGATGCTTCTGTATATGTTAATACTGCACAGTAACACATAAAGCTAACCTACACAGTAGGCATAGCATGGCTTTTGACGGCTGTCAGGGTCTGCCTGTCGAGTGAATTTCAAGTGCAGCATCTGTTCTTGTATTCTCTCACATGGCACTGCAGCCCATGCCTTGTGGCAGACTATTTGTAGCAGATGTAAATGCACATCCATCATTTTTAGGTATTTCTGAATCAGTTTGCTCACCATTGTTTGCCTGATCTGTTTGTTTTGTGCCTGTGCATTGTGCCATTTGAGTTCTGAAGCTCTGGAATGCAGGATGGCTCTCATACCTCTGCTATACACTTCTCAAAGAGTCACACCTCATTACTTCTGCTCCACCCCTCCATGCAGGCAAGTCATCACTAGAAGAACAAGCTAAATACAAGAAAGACAGCAGTTCTTATGTTCTAGTAATAGCTCTTTTATGGTCTAACTGAATGATAACTTGAGCTCCTCCTGTGATCTTAGAAGTAAAGTGAAAGAGAGGTTAAAGGGCAGTGACATAAGAGAAGTAGAATCACAGAAGGAGGAATTGATTCTGTGATCTTTATATGTTGACATAACATCAAAAATCAACCTGCTTTTCTTGTTTTTTTCATCAAAGGTAAGCCTTGATATGATTTGCATTCCTTGTTTAACTGTTGAAAGCTGCCTGCAGTGAACAGAGAAACAGAGCCATAGTAATGAGCGCAGAAGATTTTGAGCCTTAGATTGGAAATTCATTGATGTTTAAATGGTGGTTGATCACAGCAAAACTCAGATCTCTCTAGACCCACAGTTTGCTGTAATAATCCCACATACTGGTGTGTCCTGTGGTCTCACTCTGTGGTCCTCGGCACAGCTCAGTGAGCATCCTGTGACAGCATCATTAGCACATGGCTTTGTGGTGATGCCTAAGGGCATCTTGGTTGGTCAATGAACAGCTTATCTAAGGCCGGAAAGATCCAGGACCTGCTTTCTGGTGCTTCCTGCCTCTTGCTATCCAACGCCCTCTCTGAGTTCAGCCCTTGTCATTTTAGGTTTCACAAAAGATAAAGCAAGGCAAGTTTATTTATAGGATGACACTTTTCATACACAGTGACAATTCAAAGTGCTTCACATAAAGGAGTTAAATAACAGGCTTATTTCATCCAATATCTATCATCTTAGGAAGAATGGAGATCAAATATTTCCCTGATTCAGTGTATGTTTTATTAAATGATTTTATGATAATAATGATGGGTAGTCCAAAGTATGTTCATTATATCCATGAAACACTAGTATTTGTGAATGGTTTTATGCAGTCAGCAGTGTGGAAGTTCTGCTGATTCCTACAGGATGTCCTCTCTTATGTAATGTGGTCTACAGTGGGTCTATTCTTCCTGTATTTCAGATTCATCTATATATAAACCATTATTTGCTTTATGTTTAAATATTTTTAGGTGAATCCATCCACTGGTCATTTATCTGCTGTAGATATTGGGTATGTGGTATCTGGGTATGAATTAAATATGATGACTCTGCCCACTGACATTGCAAGAGCCACAGCTCGAACAGATGCGGTGTCTGCATGTCTCTTGGAAGCATGTTTCTTGCAGTTAGCCTTCTGCCTGGTCATAAATAGCCTTTGTATTAAACAATATAATTAAGCATAAATTCCTAATCCCTCTCTCAGTTCGGAGACACTTTTTTTTAACAACTGCGCTATTCAGAAAAGTTCTGGGTTTGTGGGAAGAGATGAGGGTTCAAGTGGACTGGGTTCTAATCTGAGGTGTTGTGTCGGTATATGCAAATAAACATTTTAACTTTATCCTTTCACCTTTTCTTATCACTCACTCCTTTGGTCTGGATGGGGGATTAACCCTTGTCTTTTGAAAGGGATTATCGATTCATATTAGCATCGCGCTCTCTTCTGTGTGATTTTAAACCAGTCATAGCAGCTACAATTACCAGCATCTTAATGTCCTTGTAATCAGTGAGCTCCCTGTTTGTGTACACTGGCTCTCTGTGAGGAGCCATGTCTCTCTCAGCAGTAGCAGCGCCCCTGACTTCATAGATTAGCTCATCCACTTCTGAAGTGCTTCTTGGTGAACTACTTCATGTGGAAGTACCTGTGTAGATATATCCTTTCATGACACGTAGTGTTGCTAGCTTCTTTTCTCAGAAATATTGTGCAAGCAAGTATATGTATGTATATTTGCATTTCACTGTAGTGTGTGGTACTGTGGTTTATTTTTAAACCTTCATAACACCAGTGAAGGTCTTGAGCATTCCAGCACAAACAGCACAAATCTAAAGCAGTGGAGCTCATCTGTGAATAGTTCTTTGGACTATTCAGAATTTGCTGCCAAAGCTTTGATTATTCCATGACTTATTGGTCTATTCAAGCATAAATCATGCATACACCTCTTTTCATGTGTGATAATGAGGATCTAATTAAATCTGCTTGTCCCGGTACCGTTACTATAGCAACATCCAGTGACAGATTCCTTGGTTCCGGACCTGGTTAAGATAAATGTGGCAAACGGGCTGATTTTCTAAGCCCCTGAATCGGAATGCAAAGCCCCAAAACCTCTCTTTCAGTATGTTATCATTTAGCTGCGAGCCCAACTTTTACACTTCATGCTCCATTAGGTTTATGGCTTGGCTCCGCACTAGAAAGGATTAGGTAACAGATCGGAGCTTTGATTAGAGCGAGCGGCGTCTTGTCCTACAGGCTCCTCCTTTTTGTTGGGAAGTTTTGGGAGGAGATAAGGAACAAAGGGGGGGGGGGGAGAGTTGAAGGGATGGGGGTGGCTGGGATGGGCTCGCAAGGAGAGCCAGGGGCAATAGACAGATGGAAATAAAAGGTGGAGGGGATGGGGAGACAGAGTGGGACAATAGTGACTAGAGGATGAGTGGAGTGGCATAGGCTGACTGCTGTCTCTGTGAGCCAGTCATCACATCCCAGAGGTCTCTCATCATGCACTGGCATCTCACAAAAGATTTTTCTGTCTATATTGATCAGATAATTATTATGACTGCTCTCCTCTGCCATCCTGTCTTTTGTGTACAAAATGAGAATCTTGCCACCCCAAGTAGATCATGAATTTTTCGTGTTCATTTCGACATGGCTGCTGGCTCTGTGTGGGGATGGTGCATGTGTCGCTGTATAAATATAGCTCCGTTTAGTGATGTCTGCTTCTTTATTTGTTAAGTCTGTGAGGGAAGAAGCCACCCTGGGAGGGTCAGTGTATGGAAAGTGGGTGGTGTGTGTTTCCCTGACAACCATGATGTTTTGCCAAGCAGTTCTTCCCAGAATGATGACAATAGTCCTTCAAATCCATGGATATGTGTCCATGACAGCAGGGAATTTGGCATTCTGTGTGTGTGTGTGTGTGTGTGTGTGTCCATGTGTGTGTGTCTCTACAAAATAAAGAATGCCTGAACAGCTGAACAGTCTTCACATCTTCCCTTGTATAATAATCTGTGTGAGTGAGCACATTTAAGCATGTTTGTGTGATTCTGTCTATCTCGCTGTGAACATTAAACACCCTTTAGTGAAAACACTAATGTTAACATTCACACAAACTCACAGTTTCCGCATGTGTCACTTTGCATTAGAGTTCCTCCACATTTGTGCTTTGAGCATGTCATCTCAAGTGCACATGGTGCTTTAAAATCCTCGGTGTTTGCCTCTGACAGCTTTCTGTGTCAGCTCCCACCACACAGCCAGCACCTGCACACCAGGACTGAGAGTCACAGTGTGGCCATTAACTGGGTGTAAACAGACATAAGGCCCCCTGCTTCTCCATTACTCTCTGACCCCAGAGATGGTGCGACTCTTAGCTCAGTGACTCATCAATACTTGTCACCATCTCTTTAGATCAAAATACACAATCCGTGCCTGCAGAGAAGCTTCTCTTAGTTTCTCTCTAGGATTTGGAATATTAAGTGCCTCAGTCTACAGAGAAATTAATTAACTGTACTAAATGTGGAACTAGGTTTAGCCATTGTAATGGAATGAATGTTCCACTGAATGTGCTAATATTGATCAAGCGAAGCAATGAATTCACTCAAAATAATAGAAATATTTCAAAGAGGTGAAAACACCATTGTAAGTGCATCTCATTGCCTTTGCCATGCCTGTGTGGGTATTGGTCACAGGCCTGGATGATTGTCTGCAGCAGTACGTGAAGAACTTTGAGCAGGAGAAGGTAGGAGGGGAGCAACTACTGCGCATCACCCACCAGGAGCTGGAGGACCTGGGAGTGTCTCGCATTGGGCACCAGGAGCTCATCCTGGAAGCCGTGGACCTGCTGTGTGCCCTGGTGAGCGCAGACACAGCATGCTCTACATTTATCCCCTGCACTTGTGGGTTTGACTCAGCTCTTCTGTCTTCAGTTCATGCCAATGAAATGACCTGCCCTGAAGAACAGGTCAAAGATTGCTGGTCACAGTTGTGCCTGAGGACACTATTATCCAGTACATAGTCAGTGCTGCTGGGTCAGTCCAAAACGTTTGCTATGCTATAAATTTGTGTAGATTCTGTGCCATTCTTGCCTCATTGCTTTTATTGCGGGAGGATTTTGAGGATAGTGATTTGGCTAATGCATCTGACCTCTGTCATTCTATGCCTTCACACTTTTGTTATCATGATGAGTTGTAATTGATATTAGTCAAATCAAACACTTTAAATCCCTGAGAATCCGAAGGATTATCCTTCTTCTTCACTGATGTAACCACACAAACTGCTTTCAGGCTGTATCCTAACAAAGCATCTAGAAATAAGCTTGAGTAAATGAGAGAGAGACAGACAGAGAGCATCGGAGAGAAGGAGCAAGATACACATAGAGGAAGAAAAAGGAAAAGGGGTTTTGAGATAGAGGGGGTTTGAGATAGAGGGGGTTTGAGATAGAGGGGGTTTGAGAGAGAGAGAAACTGAGAACAAAAGCAAGTGAGCGTGGGAGACTGGATGTAAGGGCGACAGGATTAGATGCGAGGGAAGAATAACAACCAGAATCAAGGGGTGTTAAAAAGCAGCATTGTTCTAGTGAAGGATTAGGATTGGAGGATGAGAACAAATCTCACACGAGGCTGTGGATCTGCCAATTTGCACTTTCAACCCATCCTCCAGTGACAGCCATCAGTCATATGCTTAAGCCTGGCCTCTTTGCTAAGGGTCCTTTTGCAATGCTACTTTATGTCAGCCCAACGTGAGGCCCTGCACTATAAAATATGATTACTCATCCTAGCCCCTTTTCCCCCTGCAGAGCCTCGTACATGACACTCGCCCACAGGCTCTCATGTGCAGCATCATTGTGGGATGGGAGAGTTGTGGCATTCCTAGTAAAATGGTTGGGCAGGGGTGTGGGTGGTGGAGGATAAGTTACACAGTTTGTGTTTGCTGGATATGACAGGCACTGTCCTCTTATTCTCTTGGGGAAACTGTAATGAAGTCCTTCTGTAAACTGCAAATAATACATCTCCTGTCACTCCTCTGCCATTGTAATATATTGCGCTATTAAATATTTCTTTGATTATAAGACACAGGAAACACATACAGATGTCACTGTCATCCAACTTGAGTGATTATTTTGCATGAGTTCTAATGAGTATTGATGTACAACTCTGTTAATTATAAAGAGATTCTTTGTAATCATGTACAAACAGCCTAGAGAATTATATGTTCAACATGCCTACCCTGTGTAGGTTGTACTACACATTTCTAAATATGTATTTTATAACTTTCCTCCTAACTAGTCAATCATTTGAACACATCAGTCCTCAGAGTGTAAACAGAGTCTACAGAATGTAAAACACACTGGACTTGATATATTTTCCACACAAGGCCCTTAGAGCAGTGTTTTCATGTTGCTTAAGAAATCCACTTTTACATTTCTGTCTGTGTCTATGGTTTCTTCACATGTTCTCAAACAGAACTATGGTCTGGAGACAGAGAATCTGAAGACTCTGTCCCATAAGCTCAATGCCTCCGCCAAGAACCTGCAGAACTTCATCATGGGCCGCAGGCGGGGGGGCCACTATGATGGGCGAGCCACACGCAAACTCCCCAATGATTTTCTGACTTCTGTCGTGGATCTGATCGCTGCCGCCAAGAGCCTGCTGGCCTGGCTTGACAGGTCAGCCCACACACTCAGACACACACACACACACACACAAACCTTTATATTTATTCAGTCATTTCACATAATGCATAATCAAATAACTGGGTGATTTTCACTTTGCTTATTATCCCTCCAGTCCCAGAACACACATTCATGTTGTTTCCTTATGCAATGCTGAGGAACAGTCTGCTAAGAAACAAGAGATGAGTAAAGCTCTTACGTAAGGGCCTTTTTTTAGCCCTGGAAGACCAAGGGTTTTTGCTGTTTATTCAACTCTGTGTGTTTGTGTGGGTGTGGGTGTGGGTGGGTGTTTGTTTGTGCATGTATTTGTTGATTCCTCCTGACTCCTCCTCCTCTCAGTATTAGACACACCTCCTCGTTGGCCCAAGTGTATAAGATGTGGCTCTTGTCCCTAACTGCACATGTGCATAATTCCAGTGAGAACCTCATTTCATGCACTGTGTCCCTGGGTTATGGCAGGCTGCTGAACTTTAGATGCCTTTCTAGGCTTACAGACATAAAAAGATGACCACAGCAAAGAGGAGGAACTGAGGCTACATATATTCATGGGAATAGGATACTACCTCACAGTTTATAATGAGGGCAAAATAACCACTAAATGATAGTTCATAGGGCTGTGGTTCAGAACTGTCACTTAGTGGTTATTACACCCTCGTTTTCATTGAAAGTTTTCTTACTGAAATAGTACAATTACTGTGCTGCTTTTATTATGGAACTTAAATACTTGGGAGCAGTTTGAGTATATTCTAGTGAGCTCTTCTGGAGATAGGATGCCAGTGGCTGGGATGGGTACAGTCTGTATGAACATTCTCCTGCAGTCCTCTCTCTTCTCTGGGACTGACCCTCAGTGAATGTGTGCAGTGGACCAAAAAATGTACTCACTCCTTTACTTCAGCCTTTCCTGTCTGCTGTTTCTGCCACTTTTTACTCTCACTCTTCCTTCTCACTCAATCCTCACTCGCCATGAATGCCCCTCATACAGTCTTACCAAATTTTTACCATTAGCAGATGGAAACTCGGGCTATGGGGAAGGTCCAGTCTGCCTTTTGACCTGGCTGTGGATAAGGGTGATCTAATGGTTAATTCCAGGTCTTGCTCCTTCCTCAGGTCTCCTTTCGCTGCGGTGGCGGACTACTCCCTGACCAGGAACAACGTGATCCAGCTGTGCCTGGAGCTGACAACCATAGTACAGCAGGTGGGTGCTCAAAGGCACCCCACGTTGGCAGAGCCCACCCCCATAACCCCCCGGCACCCACCTCTGCCTGCCGCACGCAACCCCCAACATGCTGATGTTTGCACATTTTGACCCCAACATGCTCTTGCTGAATGCAGTTATGTATTTTAAGTCCTTAAGACTGCAGAGACTTTTTAAAAGCGCAGGTTTGAGAGGCGGCTGATGTTTTCAGGACAGCAGATTCTGTTTTCAGCTCCCGCGCTCTGCACTGAAATAGTGTTTCTGCAGCACAGGGCAGTGAGACTGATGATGGCCCAGCTCCTGTGGGAGGGAGGAGATAGAAACCTGTGTCCCAGAACTCTGAGTCTATAGAATTAGGCCATAATGATATGTAATGTGTGTGGGTATGAATAGGTGTGCAACTGACATTTTTATGCTGAAATGCAGAGAGCATAGATATTATAGAAGAGTTTTAATTATGGGAAGGCTTGTAGCGGTAAAGAGGCCGTGGGCAGAGGGAGACTCCCCGCATGCTGTCTGTTACTCATAAACACAGTCCTGAGGCTGGTCGGCTCAGCTGCCCCTGCCACCCCCACACTGCAGAGCAGACACGCATCTGTGAAGAGCTGACAGGGGTGCGGTGGCGGGTAGGAACGGAGGAGAGGAGAGGGAAGGAGCGGAGGAGAGGAGAGGAGAGGAGAGGAGGAGACAGAAGCGCTGCAGCAGTCACAGTGTAGGAGGACTGACTCACCGCTCACTCCGCTGTCGGAGAGTGATAGCTCGACAGCCTCCGGCACCTCTGAGGGAGCTTGGCAGTACAGTTTGCAGTTTTCCATGCAGTTTTCCATGCAGTTTCCATGCTCTGCACATTGCATTCACACCTGCCTTGCCAGCCACGCATGCCTAACCAGTATAGGCTTCACTAATTATCTCTTCCTTTTGTTAACAAGAGTAAGGACTGGCCTTGTTACAGATCTGGTGAAAGCGCTGTCGACAGAAAACCGCATGATTTCATATTTCAGTGATGACATACGTGTATTGGGATGCAAAAAAAAAAATCTTTCTCTCGTTTTGCAGGACAGCACAGTATATGAAACCGAGAATAAAATTCTGCATGTGGTAAGAGAACAGTCCTGTGTTTGTGTGTGTGTGTGTATGATTTATAAAGCACTGCAGATTGCCTGTCCCCCACTGCATTGCTGGTCAGGATGCAGGTGCCCTCTTGCTATAAATACTAGGACAGGGCTACATGTCTGCTGAGAAAGACTGACAGACAGAGAGGGACTTTCAGCAGAGAACACTCCCACTAATGACAAGCACAGTCCATATTTCAGCAACACGCAGGCAGACAGGCATTCCTACATGGGTGGAAGGATCAAGACTTCATCACAGAGACGTAATAAGAGACGTGTGCAAAGGCTGATGGCAGGAAGACAGGTCAGAGGCAGACTGATCGTTAAAAAGGGCGTATTGCAGACTGCCCATGTGCTCACATGGCTGCCATCTGGTCACATGACTGCTGTCTGGTCATGTGATCACATCACACAACATCTCTTTCCCCCACAGTCTCAGCGCAGATGGTGTTCATGGGGAGTCACAGTGACCATGCAAAAGATCAGCATATTGCAGCACAGCAGTGTCTCCTGCCCATAAAACATGGAGAAAGAGGAAGAGATAGAAATAAAGAGAGAGGACACACTGTATACTGCCTGCAACATCAGCTGATCCCTGCATTACATGTGACATTTGTAATGTCAATGTGATATTTGGATATACAAGTTTTATACTATATTTTGAACCGTAGTTAGTTTAGTTGCACTGTATTTGTTTACCTATATTGACACCATTATTTGGAATTGGTGTTGTACAGCAATTTGAGGTCACCATAAACAGAATATGCACTATGAACTATATGAACTATAGTTCTTTAGTATTACCTCAATCTTGTGCAGAATAGTTTGTGATATTTCCTGTAAAAAAAACCCAATAAATTAATTATATTGTTGTTGTTATTAAACTCCAAGTAATGTGTTGTAAGTCTTCAATCTCTTACCTTTTGCTCTCTCTCTCTCTCTCTCTCTCTCTCTCTCTCCCTCTCTCTCTCTCTCCCTCTCTCTCTCTCTCTCTCTCTGCAGTGTAAGATGCTGTCTGGAGTATGTGATCACATCATCACACTGTCCTCAGACCCCATGGTGTCCCAGGCTGCTCATCTGGAGGTGGTACAGCTGGACAACATCAGATCCACAGACGGGCTGGTGGGTGTGGGAGCTCACAGAACCACATTCCTCTTCATAACCTCTTTCTTCATACTCACCCTTTGGCATGTGAAATACACCGAAGCATAGCTGACATACAGCGCCACGCCAGCTGCAACAGCCTGAAATCTTCGTTGATCACGAGCATGTCCCAATCGCTTCGTCTCTCAAACGTGAAGGGAGTTGCCGGGGTTGCCTGGACGACAGGGGCAATGTTGCTGACAGCTTGTGAGGCTCGGCAGGGATGGTTCTGTTTAAACTGGAGTCATGAAAGGCAGACTGAGCAGGTTTAGGAGCACCGGAGGAGCTTGCCATGCTAGCACGCCACCTGCACACTGTGTGCTTCACCGAGGGTGCTTAGCAGAAGCAGTCTGGCAGGCTTGGAGCACCAATGCTCCCATACATTCACGCTCGCATAAAGTCTCACATACACCAACACACCCTGCAGTGGTTTCTGTCCACACTCGATGGAGTCTGGATAGAGATACATAAAAATAAACCATGTTCTTTCCTACTCTTTTTTTTTTCCCCCCAAAGTACCCCATTCTGGAGCTTGGTTGTCTATTTGTGGTGCATGGCTGGAGGTTGTTGCAGGAGAGTGGCTGTGTGACCAGTATTTTCAGGAAATAGCCTGTCTCCTAAAATGTCTGTCTCCTTCCCAAGGGCATGTACATCAAGTCAACGTATGATGGCCTACATGTTATTACTGGGACAACAGAAGGGGTAATCAGCTACTTTCATAGTTTCAGCAATAATATAATAACTAAACAACATATCATGGAGCATTACAGGTATGTCTTAGCTGTGTGTAATCACCATTCTATTATTTTTGCTCCACCCCCTTTTTTCTCTTTTTGGACCCTTTCTTGTAGTCTCCAGCTGACCGGTGTAAGAAAATCCATGCCGGCGATGAGGTCATCCAGGTTAATCATCAGACAGTGGTGTGTTATTATCACTCTCGTTAAACCTCCCCCAGCATACTCACTCTGAAACAAAAGCAGTTACACACACACACACACCCTTGTACACACACACATATACAGCTATTTTAGATGTGGTCACTCAGATACATTTGCAGTTGATAGATATTTTAGGGTCTAAATGGTGAGGTCTGTTGGTGGCTGTGCAGGTGGGCTGGCAGTTGAAGAACTTGGTGAACTCTTTGCGTGGCGATCCGGCCGGGGTGTCTCTGACCCTGAAAAAACGGCCACAGAGCACTCTCACTTCCGCCCCTGCCTTACTCAAAAACATGAGGTGGAAGCCCTTGGCTCTGCAGGTAATGCTGAGATTTGTGTGGATGAGGGTGTGTGGGTATGTGTGTGTCTGTGCATTCTTCCATCTGAGTCTGTCTAAGGGTCATTAATGGGGTATATATGAATTGATGATCAACGGTGGCTCAGCTCCCATGTGGAGGGACATGCTCTGTTAAAAGCTGTCCACCCTGAGGGCTCTGACCAACTGGAGCCATGGAAAAGTGGAGCTCTCTCTTGCTTCCCGTTGATTCTAATCTACTGCTGACCCCATGGACCCCAATCCCTGCTCCTGCTCCTGCCAGTCATGGATTTTATTAATGGCCAATGGAAAAAAACGGACTTGGTCCAGGCTACCAATGGCACATTATGTCCTTTATACAGTTCATATTTCAGTTAGGATTAACAGCATGCCCATATACATTCACCAGCCATTTTATCTGCAACAACAACCCACCATACAAGTGTATAAGAGAGTCTATTTCCCATCTGTTGCCATATATAATTTGTGCTATCTACTTCAATTTCCTGATGATAGGAACATTGTTGGCTGGATATTTTGATGCGATGTGTCACTGATGTGCAAAATGCTGTGATGAGAATGCTTTACAACCCATAAATATCCAGCCAGCAGGGTACATTTGGTAATAAAATGGTCAGTGAGTGTATGCACATATTAGATTTCTAAGAAAGTGAAATCTGCTGTGTCATGAATGATAAAAACTTGGGATCAGATTGAGTGCAGTGTGGTGAGGTCTGACATACATAATGAACTACATAATAACTATGCCAAAGGCACGTACAGTGGGTCAGAGAGGAAGAGAGGGGGTCGAGGTCAGTAACAAGCTCAACTTCTAGAATAGGAGCCTTTTTTGGGACAGCATGTTCCTGTGGCTTCAGAGTGTCTCTCCTGTCAGCTCGCCTGTAAGGTGGCAGTGTGTGTGCTAAAGGCTAAGGCTAAGTCATGCTTCTGCCCCCTGCCCAGCCCATCATCCCCCCGAGCCCCGGGAGCAGCGTGGCCACACCCTCCAGCACTCTCAGCACCCCGTCCAGGCGGGACAGCTGTGCCCTGCAGGACTTCTACATCCCGCCTCCACCGGAAGAGCCATACACACCCAGGTGCACACACATGCTCACACGAGCACCACAGCGCACGCTATATGCCTGTCCTCTACCATATGATTTATGTATATCCAGGTACATGGACACAAATGCACACACACAAAGAAAAACAATATCTTCCTTCAATATCTTCAATTTATTAGGGTCAGGCAGCTCATACAGTCAAATATAACACATCCAGCCTACAGTCTGCAAAATCTCCACTTTTGCTTCTCTGCTAGATGAGTCATAATCGCACAGCAACACTTGCAATCATCTGAGTACACACTGCACACTCACTGATCATTCATACAAACTCGCACACGGAACAAAGACAAACTCAGACTCTCATTCCTTTTATTTCCTGCAGAGAAGACACAGAAATAAGCAGCGACCCATCCCAGCAAGAGGTTGCTAAGGGATCCGAGTCGCCCAACTCCTTCCTGGACCAGGAGTGCCGACGTCGGTTTCCTGTGCTGGACGAGGATGCAGTTCTCTACTGCTACGAGTATGAGCAGAACCAGGGCCCTCCTCCTGTGCGCAGGGACAACACCTTAACATGTGGTGTGTGCTTTTGCTTCAGTTCAGACCAGATCTGCATATAAAGCTCAGTGTGACTTACCTATGAAAGAGTGACTGGATCTTTGTTAGGTCGGTTTTCTACAGGGTAGCCTCATTTAGGGTTAAATGAGACTTATGGTGAAAATGCTTCCTGGTTTTAGACTAGGCCCAGTCTATATCTCTGTATCGGTGGAAATGGGATCTGTGTATTAGTGTTTTGTGTTGTGTGTTTCTGATGCAATTCATGGATATGTGTGAGCCAGGCAGGCTGAGGCCCATCTCCATGCCGGTGGAGTATAACTGGGTGGGAGACTATGAAGACCCAGCCAAGCTGAAGAAAGAGCTCAGGAGAGGTGGGTGAGGGAGGAGGGTGCGAGAGAGAGGCCGAAGGAGGGCAGGGGCTGTTCGGCCTTCTTCATTTGGTCATGCTGAAGCCATGAATACTGATTAATTTCCCCATCAGGTTCCCTCTGAGCCTCCTGCTTCTTTTCAGTGCCCTTTGTAATCTATGGCTTTTGCTCTGAGTTGACCCTCCATCCCTCCCTCCCTCCCCTCTCCTGCTTTTCTCACTGTGTGTTTCTATGCATGCGTGTCCTTCTCTTTGTCTAAGAATTTTTGGAGTTTGTGGTATTTTATTGCCATGGAAACTCCAAGGGGGAGGTTCTGGTAAGATACTGGCATCTGATTGGCTAAGACTGAGAGGGTAGGAATAGAGAGTCTGTTTAGTCACAGTGGCATAATATGTGTTTTATATTTATTTATAAACCAGCAACCTGTAGATACTTTTGATTAATAATGGATTATATTAGTTGAAGATGACAGATGAACAGAGAGCATGTTTTTTTTGTTTGTTTTTTACAGACTTTGAATAATTTAAATTTAACACCAGCCACTGCATAAAGTACCAGTGGGGATCTGATTAGATGTTCAGCTTTAGACAGGGTTTGGAGTGAGCATACATTATTGTTTCTGCATATTCCACTAATTTATAGTTATTAATTATCATGACATTGTTCATGCAGAGAATTCCCTGCTCCGTTATGCTGGTGAGGATAAAGCAGGCACTGAGGAGTATGTGATAGGACGCAGCTGCAGTAGGCGGAGCAGGAGGAAAAATGAGAAAGGGAATAGCCCTGTTCATTACACACTGGTACCAGCCCTACAAATGGAGATGCTGAGACAGGACTCAGTAACCACACCCACCTCGGACACAGCCTCTGTTTATCACGTGAGTATCACATGGCTACTGCGGAGGTTATACTGAGATGAGAACAGGTTACATGTTGACTGAGGTTTGACTGATGGGTCTGTTGATGTCTTGCAGACATTTGATCGGTCGTCAGTGTTGTCAAGATCGAAGAAGAAGTTGAGAAGTGAGATATGGATCATTCAAATTGTCTTTGCTTTGAAACATAATACTGTCCTAAAAAAGCTTCTTTAATTCATCCCTCTCTCATCTCTTGGTCTTGAATCTTCTTCCACCCTTTTTTTCTTAGCTGGCTCACTGTCTGCCAGCAGTAAGCGACGGATTTCGTGTAAGGACCTGGGTCAGGGCGACTGCCAAGGATGGCTCTGGAAGAAGAAAGATGCTAAAAGCTACTTTTCTCAGAAGTGGAAGAAGTACTGGGTGGTGTTGAAGGACACCTGCCTCTACTGGTACATCAATGAAGAGGTGAGGATTTAAAGGTGCTTAGCTAAACGGGATTTTAAAAATAAGTTGTGTCTGATAATCAGGCTATGACACCTGTATGTGCTGACCTCTGCTTGTTAACTGAGCATGTGGTGTTCACTCTGTTCCCCTGGCAGTGAGCTGGGAGCTTCAGTCCAGTAGAAACTGCGTTTCTCTTTTGCAGGATGAGAAGGCCGAGGGTTTTGTCAGCCTGCCTGAGTTCAAAATTGATCGAGCAAACGAATGCCGTAAGAAGTTGTAAGTAGAACCTCATGCTCATCGCTAACCAGGTATTATAGCACCAGCAACTGGACTATTCACTTTTGCATTTTATGTTTGCGTTAAAGCGCTTTTAAGGCTTGCCATCCCAAGATCAAGAGCTTCTACTTTGCAGCAGATAATGTGGATGACATGAACAGGTGAGGGAGCTCTGGGCCTACAATGGATAAGCTCACGTGTTAAATTCTAACAAGACACTTCTTAAATATGTATGCTCTGATTCACTGCTTCCAGAATGTACAGTACATACCTTGAGTCTAGATAGTCTTATCTCACAGGTGCCTTATATGAATACACAATTACAGACGGTAACCCATCTGTCTGTTTATCAGCCACCTTCTACCTCATCCATCACTGGTCAGTCACTGACCCTCAGAGCAGCCTTACACAACAGTGTCAGTCGTTCATGGTTGTGGTCATTGATCTAATGGGTTCATCAGATGCAGTGGTGTTGCCAGGATTTTTACATGTCAGTGCTACTGAGATAAGCATGGCCTGTCACCCAAAAATATCCATGCAACAGCAGTGCTGTGGGCAGAAACTGACCAGTGGCAAAGGGCAAAGATCCTCTCTAGTACCAGTGCAGCTTCATCTCTTATTCTGGGGGCACTGCGGCAGTCCCAGAACGTTTAACTAACATCATGAGAGAATTTAGCAGCTCCCCAGGTGACTGGTGTGTTTTTTTTTTCCCACCGTCGACACACAGGTGGCTGAGTCGATTAAACATGGCAGCAGCAGCTCACTTGGAGCAGGAGAGGAATCGGCAGGATCATGGTGAGAGGATGCCTTTATGCTCCGCCGAGTCTGTCAGATCAGTTATTCTCTCACATTGATCTTGTCTAATCTGGTCTATAACATATCTAAATATATGCAAGACTTATTCTAATGTGTTGGATATATTGAGTGTTGAGTTAAAATGCATACATGATAAGGTGACTTGACTGATGGGGTCAAAAAACCATTATTATGAATTTCATAAAATTTCATGGTGTTTGTATATAGCAGTGTAATAATGGACTATTTTGTGGTGTTTGTATATAGCAGTGTAATAATGGACTATTTTATGGTGTTTGTATATAGCAGTGTAATAATGGACTATTTCATGGTGTTTGTATATAGCAGTGTAATAATGGACTATTT
>JAOXYF010000003.1:18469914-18493693 GCA_028565775.1 Sternarchorhynchus goeldii
TATGGTGTTTGTATATAGCAGTGTAATAATGGACTATTTTATGGTGTTTGTATATAGCAGTGTAATAATGGACTATTGCCTGTTTTGATGAAAGCAGGTGGTAAGCATTACAGCATAAGTGTTGTTGTTTTTCAGGACAAATATTGGGGTCAAATTGTCTTTTTCTTTTGTGTTTTTGGTTCTCCTCTAGACTACTGGAGTGAGAGTGACCATGAGGACATCGATCATGTGTCTTCAATGCCTAAACAAGACAGCCCTCCACCACCCTATGACACATATCCAGCCTTAGTAAGTATCACAACTTCTCTTCTAGGAAATCTCTCCTTCCTCAGGAGACTAGGCTCTGTTGGATACCAGCAGTACAGCAGGCTGTTTCTCATCTTATCTACCCAGATGAGCTTAAAAGACAGAGAGGTGAGACATGAAAGTAATAAAAAAGAAACACTGAACAGATGCAACGGGAAGATGAAAATGGAGATGTGAGCAAACGAGAGAGAAAGAAATATTAAAATGAGGTGTGAAAGAGACTGAGGAATGGAACTGAAGGATTTATTAATTATTAATGCTGTGGAGATCAGTTTGATGGCTGTAAATGCTCAAACAAGGGGGGCTCTTAAAAAGTTCCCATGGCACCAGACTCTGCTTAATGAGGGACATGCAAACCAGAAGTCCAGTGATGCTCTGCAGAAGAGCTGTGCACCTGTGCGTGTGGGTGTGCGTGCATGTGTGTGGCAGTTTGTCTGTTTGTGCATGTACCTGTGCATGTGTGTACATATCTGCACATTCAGGTCTCTTACATACAAGCTAACTGAGAGCAACAACTCTGGGGTCAGACTAGGACATGGCACAATTCTCTTTATTCCTTTGTCATTGTACCATTTCACCCAATTTGACTCAAATTCTGCAGATTTAAAAATATATATATATTAAAATGAATGGAATAATCAAACAGCCTTACCATGACTCATAGTAAATGAGTAAGTTTTTTTTACCTCAGTGATCATGATCAAACTTGTCAGGTCACAGTGCTCTCTGTACCCAGCTTTCAGACATGTCTCTATATGTGCAGCAGGTCAGTCCCTACCTGGAGCCCAAACATGTCCGACCAGCCTCCACCGAGGTTGGTCAGTCGCATTCACCACGGGAGGAGTTCCAACCCGAGCCCCAGCTGGGCAGCATGAGCGGCTCGTCCTCCCCCAGCCGACGGTCGGCCAGCCAGCGCCGCTCCTGGCAGGACCTGATCGAGACTCCGCTAAGCAGCTCAGGCCTGCACTTCCTTCAGACCCTGCCGCTGGAGGACTCCGTGTTCCTGGAGCCTGGCAGCGCTGTCCCCGTGGAGCTCCAGCGCCAGTCCACGCTTCCCGCCCAGCGCGGCCCACTGCCCGAGCGCTTCTGCCCGCTCGCGCCCCGCCAGCCCAGCCCGCCCAGCCGCTTGCCCCCCTTCGCGGGGGGCGGAAGGTCGGGGAAGCACCGCAGCTTCACACTGCCTCGGGACAGCGGCCTGCATGCCATCCTGGCAGCCACCTCAGGGGTGTCTGAACACAGCGAAGCTCAGTACTACCAGCCGGGACAGGCATACAATAGAGCCGCAGGTAACGGAGAAGGAAGGAAAGATGTTCACAACACAATGAAAGACACAGAGATCAAAAGGTGGCAGGGTGAGTCAGAGTTAGGAGGCAGGGTGAGTCAGAGCCAGAGTGTGGCAAAGGTTAAAATTTCAGGCATTATGCTGTGACAAATAAACGCAACATCTGTAAAATCACATGAATAAATGAAAAATCACATATATTATGGATTATTGAACATGTGTAGAGGATATAATTATATAGCTGATTAATAAGAAGAAAGGTAAAACAGTGAAATAAAGAAATAATAGAGTGAAAGGAAAGTATCCCTCAGACAGAACAGTATAATGTAAAAGATGATTGCTGTGTGTAATTAGCTGAATGCCCTTCTCTAATAAAACCTTCTATTGTCTTCATGTAAGGTATAGTCATAAGTGATAAATCCTATATGACCAGAATGTATCCTGATAGTTCTCAGCTGACTCACCTTTGTAACTTTTTATCCCCACATTACCCATAGAGTCGCACACTCGCATGCACAGATATACTCTCATGCACATGCACCAAAGCACATAAGAAAGTTCTAGGGTTAATTTTGCTTCATGTAAAAGGGAAAGAAAGACACCCCCAGGGTTTTTTCTTCACCTCTACCTCCATCCCCTCGATATTCATCTTCCTGTCTTTTCTAAGAATTTCTAAAAAGCAATGTTAGCAAATGCTTAGTGCACATTATAGTACTATTACACATTATAGTACTATTACACAGCAGACCATGCAACATGGATCATATTTATTCTGAGCAAAGGACACACAATAAATTGTGTAATCTGTGATATCTCAACTGTGATACTGCCCCCTAGTGTTAGCCTAGAATAGTGAATGTCCCAGCAATTGTGCCAATAGAAACTATTACAGTGATTAAACTTTTCTTACAGTGATATAGGAAACAATTGATACTTGATAGTGACAAAAGTCAATAATGTATTGCCTCCTTTCTTATAGGAGGAAAGTTAATTCTTATCTTTTTGTGAAAGCTACCAGTCCAGCCATTTTATCATTAAAATCCACATTCTTGATTGGATGATGTTTTTTTAGTTTGTCATTCTCATAGAGCTCTCTTAGCATATCCACAAAACTTTCTTCTCTCTGAAATCATGTTTACAATCGAAGAGCTCATGTGCTGTTACTGTATGGTGCCCCCTGCAGGCATGGAGCGAGAACGCAGGCAACAGGCTGATTCGCTGGGTGATCTGTGCCGGGCTCTGGAGAGGGCCAGTCTGTCCCCTGTGAATGAGCACTTGCCCCCTACTCGTCTGGAGTACAAGCGCTCCTTTGTCCGCCGCTGTAACGACCCCTTACTTAATGAGAAACTGCATCGTCTGCGCGTCCTTCAAAACACATTTAAGGTACCAAGCAAACCTCTTTAATAAAAAACACAACTTACTTACATTCTTCCTGGTGGTGAGATTTAGTCCGTTATCTTGTGTCAGGTGGGATTTAATAAGTTTCTTAGTGTGATAGTGTCATCTATAAAGTACTCTGTTTGGTTTTTTTGCGTGACTTTAATCCAAAATCAAAATGTCATCATCTTTTTGCAGGATGTCCCTCTCCAAGAGGCAGAGACAAAGATCATTCATCGGGATGTGTAAGGACAGCTGATGGCAACGAGCACAAGTACAGCAGAAGAGTAGCCTAGATAACTTTGGTCTTGTGCTTACAAGTAAAGGTCAAACTGACATCAGAAAAGTGTTACCTCCACTTCCTTTCTCTACTCTCTGCCCTCTTGCTAAGCTCACTTTCTTTAATTGACCCTTCCTCGATCCTTAGCCATACTCCTGTAGGCCCTGTTACTCACTGCATCTCTACACTGTTGTCCTTCTTTTCTCGATTTGTTTCTGTCATCGCACAATGTTAATATTTGAATATATAGGCATTATTTTGGATATTGCTATGAAGTCATGGTCTACTGAAACATTAGAATTTTGTGCATTGTATGACAAGTATTCACTGACTTTTCTGAGAAGCCAAACTGCTGCACTTCCACTGAGCTCAGTACTTCACCACTGACTGAAGAAGAAACACAAAACAGCCAGAAGAAAGAACTGCTGGTATTGTTATTACTGAATTCCTTACTCTGTTGGTATTACTTTAATTCGCATGACCACAGTCAACGTTATGTTTTGTAAATGCAATTTATTTAAAAGTTCTTAACTGGGCGCATAAATTTAAGCTTCATGTTAACACTTTTTTGTAACTGTAATACAGTGTATGTTAATGAGTTTAAGATATGGAATGACTGTGTAATTATAATTGTGTGTGTGCATGCTTGAGAGCAAGAGAAATAGAGAGAGAGAGAGAGAGCGGTATATATTTAGTATATTGCCCTTGTCCTTGCTTTTATGGCTTTCTCCAGTATGGCTTTTGACCTCATGCCCTGGAAACAACTCATGGAACATTGTTAAATATACAACCCATGGTACAGCATTAAAAACACAGTAATGTTAAACTAAACATTTACCAGTAAAACACTGTCTATTTTTGTAAGCATGACATTTATCTAGCTGTTTGTACATGGTTTTGTATTCTGAGCTGTGTCTTATATGAAGATATATCATGGTGTAGACCCCTCTTCTAAATGTGTTTCCAAAACACCTTTGACAGGATCAAACTTTCATGTGAAAGCGATTGTTGTTGCATCTACAAGATGAAAAGAATTTTATCAATAAACGTTTGGTGTTTTGCCATACTTTCCTTAACCTACAGCACTGCAGAAATATGGTAGAAGATACATGACAATCTGAAGTCAGAGAAAAACTACAAAATGAAATGCAAGATGCTTATCTACAACTTAAATGTGCTACTCTGATAATAACTGGACTGGATATGGAGGGCCATATGAACTGGCATGGGCTGTGATTACTCATTACTCCAAGTCTGATTGTTGATCTCGTGTATCTTTGTAGAGTTCTGATTATCCAACTATGAAGGTCAGGGGTTTGATTACCCCCACCCTATCCCAGGTAGCGGCAAAATAGCCAGTGCGCATCATTCCTGAAATGGTTTTACATTATCTGCGCTATCAAAACAGTACTACTACTGAGGAATAGAACAGAATAGAATATCTGATATTATTATATAATACTATAATATAATAGGTTGTATATAATAATATATATTACAACATTTGAATACATAATAGGCTAGCTAGTGAAATAATGACATAGGGCTATATAAGCCTTAAATTGGTTCTTGTAACTAACCTTTCCAGAACAGCGTTTCTACCCCCCAGTGTCGGCCACTCCGCCCACTTCCTACCGCAGAGACAGCTTAGATCGCACCTTCTGCGTCCGTGCTTTCTGTCACTACAGACTCGTCCCGTTTCTACACCGGCTGCCATTTCCAGGCATGGCAGACGGCTTTATCCCATCATGGCAGTGGGACATTACATTCTTGACTTCAAGATCTCTGCGCCAGGTAAATTGCACTAAAATGAATGGACGCTGAGGTGCGACTAATGCTCCACTGCAAAACATGGGCCTCTATTTGCAATACACTATACCACTTATTGTCTAGCTAATAACGCATGCGGCTTCTTGGTGTATTTTATGGACAACTGAGACACAGTCGACAGGTCCCTATCTAGAAAGCGTGACCTCCCTTATGTTTTAGTTTATGTATGTTATGGTAAACTTAAAGACGTAGCATTTGTGCTAAGCTAATATGATTTGTCCTTTCTCAGCTTCGCTACACATCATTCATGGACAGACATGCCTCTCGGCTAGCAAGGAAGCGTGCTAGCAAACTTTGTTCTATGGTTATATAGCTACCTAGCTATTACATTCAGTATTCGCCAACCCTTACCCTATACTTGCCAGATCTTCTGTTTGCATAGTCCAGTTTGTCGCAGAAATGTGGTTGTAAAATAATTCCTCGCTGACATCGGGACATGCTGTACCATAAGCGAAAGCAAGAGTTGATGGTATAGTAACTAGCATAAGAGGCTAGGAGCTATTTGTTTTAGGTGCAAACATGTTGCTCTGTGGTGTTCAAACACACCTGCGGAAGACAGCCACTAGCTAGTAATCATAAACTCGCTCATAAACTCTCTACAGGATATATGGTGTTAATATGGTTCACCAGCTAATTTTGTTTCTTTGTGCATACCACGCGCTCAAGCCATAACAACGCATGGAAGAGGTCATGCCTGCCATTCTGTTACTTTGAAAGCTGTACTTAGACGAATATCTGATATTAAGAATCCATGAACATACTTTGGAATGATTGTCAGAGACTGCCAAGTCTCACAGTTCAAGTTTAACTGTGTAGCTGGAGGGTCGTGTAGTGGTACAATTAAAATGACAGTGCTGAATAAATATTTAAACGCCAAACAGGCGTAATTTAATTGTATCAAGACTTCTGAGCAAGTCTCATTTCCCTTAAGCTATGCAATTGCAAACATGATTCCTTACAGGCTGTACTGTATCTTCTGAATAAATTATATAGTGGTGGGTTAGCTACAGTCATCCCATGTGTTGGGCATTTTATAGACCACAATTAGAATCAGAACTATAGCATATCAGTGAAATGTGGGTAAAAGGTGTTTGTTACACTGGGATTACCTTTAGGTTATTAGGAAGGAATACTATCTCTTTATAACATGCTTTCACAGAATAGAAACACTATAGAGTCATGTGGGGTCTCCTTGTGGTTGTCATCTCTCACTCTAGCTGACCATTCTGCGACTGTGCGTGGCCTGCAATCTATATTTCAAGAGCAGGAAATGACAGAGACTGTCCATGACACAGAAGGACATGGATACTTGGCTACCTTCATTGGCAAGAATGGCAGGTTGGTGTAATTAACTCCCCACCAAGTTAATCACCAAGCCTTTTGTATACGTCCAGATGTCACTCATTTAATAACCTACCAATCTATAGGGAATCAATTACTAGATTTCATTAAACTAAAAGACATATGATTAAACTAGAACTGGTCCTGTTACTTTGACTAAATTTGACTATTCATTAGTTTGAAATATAGGTTAAGGCTGTCCCTTATGTGATGGTAAATTTGCTACTTCAACAACATTTAAATCAGTTAAATGTTTAATTTCCCAATGATGAGCTCCAAGCCAGAGTAAAATTCAGCACAAAATATTTTCAGCGAATCCACGGAGAGTTTCTATTTTTTCTATAATAGTGTTTCCTGTAACGGTGTTAGACTCCTAAGAGCTTTGCTATGACTGAGTGTATGCCCCGTTCTTTAAGAAAGATGACCACAGATTAATGTGCTTACAGTAACAGTGGGCCACTTTACATGTATGCAGGACTATTTCAGTATATTTGTGTATGTGATCTAAGGGCTTTGGCACTCACTTCCTGTTTTATGTGTGGTGCGCAGCAAACCGCTGCAGACCCTATGTGTTGATGCTAAAATGATGCTGTCCTGGGCGGGAGCACATGTCTCTCTGTGGGCAGTTCCATTTTGGTATAGCACTTGTGGTGGTCCAGATCATCAGCCTAGGTCTAGTGCTAGACTATACTCAACACAGTTAAAGGGCCATCAGTAGATGAGAATCTTCCCAAGACTCTCTAACTGACTCACTCTTCAGAATGTGGTTTTTTTTTTTTTGGGCTGGTCATTAGAATTTTATAATAATGTAATTTATATGGTGCCTAGATTTTGTTTTAGAGAATCTTTTTATTTTGTGTTCTGCCAGGTTTGCCTTACTGCGAGTGCACTCTCATGGTCTGGTGACCTTTGACCTGCAGTGCTGTGAAGGAGATGATATAACACAAGTGGACAATGTAAGTGATGAGGGCCCAGATTCCCATTTAATGAAACGTGTTGAACATGTATCTCTGTATACTGACGAGGTGATGTTATGGTTGTGTCATATTTGTCATTCTGCATTCTATCTCACAACCATGCAAAATAGTTCTGTTTTAATGTTTTTAATAATTTTCAAACTTAAAAATATCTTTAACGATTATTTAAGAAGCCCATATTGAATAACTTTATTATGAGGTATGCAGAATTCACATTACAAAAAAAAATTATTTCTGATCATGTATTTCTTATTATTGGGTGATTGTTATTCTCTGTACAGCTACTGAATGCACTGGAAAAGAAGCTGAAGACTCTCCTACATGGAAATGTACAAAGAGTCAAGAGGTAAGTCTTCAGAGAATATAATTTTTGTTTATGAAAGTACATCATAACATACAAGCCGCTTGTGTGTGTTCAGGTTGCCTCCATTGCAGAGAGGGGCAGAGGTAGACAGGTACTGGCCAACAGCAGATGGTCGTCTTGTGGAGTACGACATAGATGAAGTTGTGTATGACACAGACTCTGCGTACCAGAACATCAAAATCCTACACTCGCAACAGTTTGGCAATATCCTCATACTCAATGGGGACGTTAGTAAGTTGCACCAAGTTCCTTTACAAGTTCGTTGAAGCTCATTTTGCTTAACCTTTAGGCATGTGTTTGCTTAACATTTAGGCATGTGGAAACATTCTGTGTAACAACTCATGCAGATTTGGCGGAGAGCGATTTACCTTACACACAGGCCATTATGGGCAGTGGCAGGGAGCACTATGCTGGGAAGGAGGTCCTGATCCTCGGCGGAGGAGACGGAGGTATTCTCTGTGAAGCAGTGAAGCTCAAACCAAAGATGATCACCATGGTGGAAATATCCTTTACCATTCACTGCACTCTAGCACCTAGGGAACTACATGATAATGACTTTGATATATATTTAGCCTCATTCAAGATCATTTACATTTTCTTATCCTGAATGTGCCGTACTTTTGATGCAAAAGTCAGTTTGTATACCTGTGTTAGATTCAGCAAATGCTTGTAAGTTTATCAAATTATAATAGATTGCTTTCATAAATGACTTTGCTTGTGCAAGAATGCCTGTGAATGATTATATTATATTTACCACCCCCAAAAATGCCTTCTAAGGGAAAAGGTCCTGGCCAGTGTGTTAGCAGGGGTTCATAAAACACCAAACAGATCAAAGAGCAGGTTACCAGTTTGCATAGATTAGTAAATGAAAATATTTCAGTGTAATATCAGTTATAGGATTAGGAGTTGTCAAATCCAGATAATTAGGAAACAAATCACTCATGTTGTTCACTTTGTCACTTATGATCTGTGTTGTCACATGCATAAATAAGATATGATTGGATATGGGGTTCAAAAAAAAAGTTTGCCAAAGCACACCAGTACAGGTCAAACAGGAGTTGATCAAGTACAAGGTGTTGATCAGGAGGTTATCAGATAGACCATAGAATAGAGGTTGCACTGGTATTGCTATGGAGGAATAGCTTCTGGACAGGGGACAGTAACTGTCCATATTAACATCACAAACTCTTACATGACAAATGAATTTTAATTGAAGGTTTTGTCACTGTAAAGTCCATGGGACAAGAAATATATAGGATGAAACATTCGTATTAACATTTAACTTGTTTGAGTGTATGTTTTTCATTCATTCTTTAAGTCATACATGTTTTGAATCTGTAATTAAGTGCAGTCGTGCTTTTCCTTAATGAATCCTGCACATTGACCAGCTTGTGATAGACGGATGTCGGAAATACATGAGAAAGACTTGTGGGAATGTTCTGGATAACTTGAAAGGAGACTGTTATGAGGTAAGGAGGCAATATATTTTGTATTTTTGTAGATTTTTAATGCTACATTTAATTTGTTTGCTGTTAACTAAAATACAATACGTTTTTCAGCTTCTGGTCTTTAACATTAGCCGGATATGCCTGTTTATTAAGCTCAGCTCTGGTTCTGGTTGTTAGTCAGATTGTATTTGTTAAAATCCGCATTCTTGACACATTACCATGTTCAAACTTCCCTCTGTGTCTGTAAATATTGACCTTGCAAATAGAGGCCAGTTTTCCTGCTTGTGAAATAATTATTGTGCAATCAATTGGTGGAAGTTGCCTGAAGTTCTCTGGTCTGTTTAATTTACAACTTTAACTGCCTCCATTATTTCTTTCTTTCTTTCTTCCCTTCATTCTGTTGCTTATTCCCTTAAAAAGGTTTTGGTGGAGGACTGTGTTCCGGTCCTTAAAAAGTTTGTTGAAGATGGAAGGACGTTTGATTATGTCATCAATGACCTAACAGCGGTCCCTATTTCTACAGCACCTGAGGAAGGTTTGTGTTGACATTTTCGCCATGTTTAGACCAAGCCACAAATTTTAATTCCCTAAACTGCATTATTCAACAATATTTTTTGCTTTTCATCTCTCTAATAGCGTTGTCAATTTGATGAATATTTTATCAATCGATTTATCATTACAGAGTCAACATGGGAATTCCTGAGGCTTATTCTCGACCTTTCAATCAAAGTTCTACGACCCAGCGGGAAGTATTTCACACAGGTCAGGTGCTCATGCAGGTATCATTTTGGATTACCACTGTTTGAGTCCTTTGTGTTCTCACTAAAATTACTTTTATGCTGTTCCTAAAGGGCAACTGTGTGAATCTTACTGAGGCGCTGGGTGAGTATGAGGAGCTGCTGGCTAAGCTTTCATGCAAGGTGGATTTCTCCAAAGAAGTGGTGTGTGTTCCGTCCTATATGGAGCTGTATCCTTCAGAATATCAGAATCACTTGTCATAAATCAATGCGAACATGAGCCTGAATAATTTCTGACCAGTATACACAGCTCAACATACATTTCCTTGTTAGTGCTAAACGCTAATGATGAACTAATAGCAAGAGGGAATACAAAAACATCTGAGCTTTGAAAATTATTTAGTTTGAATGTTTCTAATGTTTGAAAAATTCTCCCCGTTTTATTACTTCTTTGCTCTTATAGGAAATATTTCATGTGTCATGAAGATGATAAATCATTCAAAAGATCAATCAGTCAGAACAAGCTGGCTCCAACAACAGAAACTTGAAGCATGTGATTTTAAATCTTAACTACATTTTTTGTATTGTGTTTGTTGAAATACTTCTTTAATAAATTAATTCAGCTGGGTGTTCTACACTATCTGGAAGAAGTAATGCCTCTTCCCCTCCAAGCTCAACCTACGGAATGTGAAGATCCGCCCTCTGATGCACTGAGGGGAGAAATGCGCACATCTCTCCATGCACTGTTTTTACTGTCCCTCCATGCATACCCCCCTTCTGCCACCATTTCTCATTTTGTTTGAAATCACACAGATTGTATTCTTTTGTTTTTGTTTGTTTGTGGGATAGTTCTATATGAGCCCTCTAGGGGGGGCTGTGCTGCAGTGTATGAATGGATCGCTGCTGCTGACGCTGAGGCCTGAAGGATGAGTCGGCATCCTTTCTAACTAATGCTTCTGATGATGAGCTGTTTCTGAGTCAAGAAAGCAGCAGGCAACCAGCATTTGGATTTTGATTTTATTATAAATTATGTATTTTATTGTAGCTCCACTGTTTGTGTTTTTGAATATTTTTTTTGCTTCCTTTTGTTAGTGTGTTTTGAGTGTGAATTGACCCACAGGAAGTTTAATAGCAGTGTTGCATTCTGGGTTGCTGGGGGTTGCGCCAGGATGATTATTTTTTTCCCAATCAGAAGCATTTGAATATATTTTAAAAGGGAAAAGGTTCCTAAATGGCAAATTTCATGCTTGTTTTCTTTTGCTGAACTGTGAATGTTTTTTATTATGGGCACCTTCAACATAGGTTTTTACATTTTCCATTTTTAATTTTCTATGAATTGGTGCATGTGCTTGAAGAGGAGAGTTTTTTATTGAATGTAGTTTCCACATTTACATTCATGCCTTTGGTCCATATTAAGGTGCTTTGTTTAGATTATTTATTTGAGTTTGTTTCACCAGTTACCAGTAATTCTGCCCTGAAAATACCTTCTGTTCATGAGAGTGGTAAACAGGTATTAAAGCAACTTGGAGAGAATTATTTTGTCTTGTCTTTGAATTATAGCTTATTTAATATTTAATCTAGCTGGTTCTCCTATTTTACACAAACATTTCAAATCAGTGAAATGGCATATGGGAGAAATCTTGGGTGAGTGTCATAATATTTCATTAACTTACATATGAGAGGATGTATTCTGAAGTGACATTTTAGACAACCAGAAGAATATCATTAAAAGTAAAATCAGGTACTCTTTGAATTGACTACTAAACATAAGGTGCTGATTCAAAGTGCATTAGTATTAACAGATGACCTCTGCTTCCTAGAAAACTTAAAATTATTTGAAGTAATCCAAATAATAAGCACAATTCCCATAAAATGATTTAATATTGGTCATGTAGCTAAAAGGAAAGTAATATTTTAATTGTTACTTGGCAAGTTCTTGATTCTCTCTGAGAGAATTTTTACAGTTCTGGATCATGGATTATTTTTTGGGGGGGGGGCGTAAAGTCAAATAAGGCTGATTTCTTATTAATACGTTCTATTATCAGGCAATGATCTAAAACTCTTAATGTCTGAAAGGCCTAGCGTAGCTTAATGTAAGACCAGTTTCACATACATATTACTGGTCATGAGCACTCTCTACTACCAACAGGATGAACCTGTAACATAAGAATAAAGTAACAATGTTTACGTCAAGCTTTACTGTGGTAAACTAACTTAAAACAGTACAACAAATCCAGTCCTCAAAGCATTACGTCATCTTTTTTCAGAGGCAATACGTTTTGAGGCGCTAACTGAGAGGTTTTATGCGGAACGTAGTTTTCTTATATCTGTGGCTCTGTTTGATTTCACAATAAATGTGCAATTATTTGCCTCGGTTTCCCATAATGCTGTAGGTCGAAATCCTGTTGGTGGGTGGAGATTTTGCTTGTGTGGCGATCTGGACAGGTTTCTGTAGCTAGCTACCTTGAAAGCTAGCTAGTTAGCTCATAAGTAGCTGTAGTATAAAACTATTGACATACGGTTCAGTGGATGCAACAAAAAGAAGAGGCATTGCGTTTTAAAGGAAAGGTCGTCGTGTTCTTGACAGAATGGAAAAACAGTTGCATTTGAATTTGTTAGCCTCAAGACCCCCGATGGCCGGAGGCTTGCAGTCTGGGGCTAAAATGAGAATGGGGTGAGTTTACAGTTTGAATCTGAATGCAGTTATACGAGCGTCTAATATGACTACATCGCGTTTTTCAACCTTTTTTATTCGTGTTGTCAAGACGCTGATGGCACGACTTTATGTGCTCTGTGCGCGGACAATCTGGACAGCGACGCTCTGGACTAAATGGCTAGTTAGCTAGCTAAGTTATAAAGGATAACTAACTTACATAGCCAGTTACCCAGTTAATGTTGATCAGTCACAGTTAACGCTTATACTGGATGCAAATGTTAATTGTATAGCTAGGCCAGGTAAGGCATTTAACTTCGGTGTATACTAACGTGTTGTCTACAAGCTATTCTAACTCAAGCTGAAAACTGTAATTAGCTACGTAGACTGAGCTGAAAATTAGTTGCAAGCTAATAGTGTAAATAGTTAAAAGTTGATATAATTTAATCAGACGTTCTGATAACTAGCCTTCACTGTTACAAAAGACCCTCTCCTTCCAGCAATGATTCATCTGCCGCCTTTCCAAGACCAGAACTGATCACGACTCGCATTGCCTTCTGCACGAATTACTCGTCGGTTCTTTTGCGTAGGTTCCAATCAGATGATAACACGGGGTGCATCGAGACATATCAAATGCTTGCTAGCTACACTTTCAGACCTTCCATTCTGCGATAACACTAGTGCATAATAAATAACCAATTCTGTTGAGAACTCTGTAATCCAATGTTTCTTTTATTTCTTCTTTGGGCACCCAGACCTGGAAGAAAACGAGACTTCTCTCCCTTACCTTGGAGTCAGTATTTTGAAACAATGGAGGACGTGGAAGTGGAAAATGACAACAGCAAAGACATATCCATCACTTCACTATGAAGTAGCTTTGATTTGTTCTAGCTACGTTACTTAAAGAATTGCGCATTGCTTAAGGTAGTACTAGAGATAAGTTCAGACCCACTTCCAGTTTTTGGCAAGTAGTCTTTACATGATTAATGTATGAATTTGCATTGACTAGTTTGTCCAGTTCAACCCTTGACTCCATTGCACACATTCAGAATCTATAGCAGTGGTGCTCACGGGCCTGTCCTGCTTCTACTCCACGGAGGAGGACACTCTGCCCTCTCCTGGGCCGTGTTCACGGTTGGTCCCATCAGCGCCTCAAGTGAAAATTCTATATGTGCATGGTAGTAGCGATGTACTGCAAATATGTGTGCTTTTCTATACAATAATAGTTTCCTCAATTTCTATTATCATTCAAATTGATTTCTATTCAGACCACACCATCAGACCTCATATCATTTAAGTACTGGGTATATGGTTCTTTCAGGGAGTGATATGTAGTAGGATTAACTGCAGGGTTGTAGCTATGGACCTCAGGGCACATGGTGAGTAACTGTCTTTCCTTCTGTTAGATTGTAGTAGCAGAAGTTATATTGACTTACTGAACTTTGTAAACATTTGTGATTGACTTTATTTGCAATGCACTTTATATGTAGTAAATTATTTATCTTATGCAAGGTTTTTCTCTGATACTATATAGGAGACACAAAAGTAAAAAACTCAGAAGACCTGTCTGCTGAAACAATGGCCAAGTAAGCTGTAGACAGTTTCTCACTATAGAAAATCATATATTCTTGAGATCTAATGTTTGAACTCTGTTATCATGCAGGGATGTTGGGAAAGTTGTGGAAGCCCTGTATGGTGAAAACCCACCCCCAATCATGATCATTGGGCACAGCATGGGTGGAGCCATAGCGGTTCACACTGCTGCAGCCAATCACGTTCCATCATTGCTCGGCCTTTGTGTTATTGATGTGGTGGAAGGTATTTTTATTATTTCCCCCCACAATTTATATTCTTCACTCAAATATTTTAGTTCAGAGTAAAATAAAACCCTTAGGTGATAACATGGAATATCAAAGCTCATTGGGTTAGACAACCTAATGGAAAACCCAGAAAAAGAGAAAAAGGGCTTCTGTTTTGCAGTGTCATTAGTTGCTTAGGTACCTTAGGTAGCTAGTTCATAATGATTCATAAAAAGTTCTGTGGAGTGTATCCATGATGGTCTGTATATGTTTATCATACCTGTTATTGTTTAGGTACCGCAATGGATGCATTGAACAGTATGCAGAATTTTTTAAGGAGTCGACCAAAAACATTCAAATCAGTGGAGAATGCTATTGAGTGGAGGTACACTTTCATCCATATTTCATTATTCGAGAAAGTAAAAACAAGCCGTCAATATACTTAAAATGTGTCAGTGTTAAAATGGAGATAAATATAAATGACATAAGACTTTGACACAAAATTGCTGAAATTGCATATGAAGTCCATTGCCATTTTTATAGAAAGTGGGCAACCCTCTTCATTGTATAACTGCTCCTAATAATTATTTTGTATTTTTATATCAGCGTGAAAAGTGGACAAATCAGGAATGTTGAGTCTGCGCGTGTGTCTGTGGCTGGACAAGTGAAAAAGTAAATGCTCTCAATTTGATTTAATTTGGGCAAAATTAAATAAAATATTTATTTTTGGTAAAAATCCTTTCAACCTGATCATTTCTTGTGTGCTGATAATTTTGTTTTAAGATGTGAAGAGCCCTTGGTTAGTCCTGGAATTTCAAAGAGCATCAGTGAAGGGATTATTGAAGAAGAGGAGGAAGATGAAGAAGGATGCGAGTCCAATCACAAAAGGAAGAAAGAGGATGACCAGGAGGTAGTGATTGTGATGCTATCCACAGACAGTAACCAGATGTCTTTATTTTGATGTAAATTAAAAGTGAAATGAAATAATAGATTCTTATATGTAATATAATCTTTGTGTATATGGAAATTATGATGTATAGTTTCCCTTTGGTTACATGATTATAAAATATATACAAGCCTTTATAACACAATTATACTTACTAATAACAAGGGATACAAATTATATATTTTTAAAAGTTTATTTGTGCTGCTATTTGTTGGTTTGTTTATTTTCAAGACCATGTGACCCTCTATAAAGTGTTACATGACCTCAGACTACTGTGTTGCCTAGTTTAGTGGATTTATTGTCTGGACTGCCTTTTCTCTGAAGCCCTTAGTTTGGGGTTTAACGCAGCAGCTAGGATGCGTTGCAGCTTTGAAGTCGGCTTTTAGTATAACCACAACAGAAGACTTCAAATAGTGATATGTAAAGCAACCTATGCCTGTATCTAGTGAACGCCTGGGAGCATCTGTAGCACTCTATTTCCAGTTCTTAGCTCTTGATAATGGTCTGTTGTACATTTGTTGGGCAAGCATAACTGTTTTTATTAAAGCAGAAGTGCCTATGCATGCTGCTGTGTGTGTGGATGAATGTGGATTTGGCCCTCAGGCAAAGAAGGAGAGTGTGTACACCTGGCGCATTGAACTTTCTAAGACGGAGAAGTACTGGGATGGCTGGTTCCGAGGCCTGTCCTCTCTCTTCCTCAGTTGTTCTGTGCCAAAACTGCTGCTGCTTGCTGGTGAGTACACACATGCCTGTTCCATATACTTTCTAAAGCTCAGGTAGTGTTGAAATGAAGGAGACCTCTTATCATGTATGTATATGTGATTTTCTCTAGGTATTGACCGACTCGATAAAGACCTTACCATAGGACAAATGCAGGGTAAGACTTTGTCTTAACTGCGTATGCAGGATGTGCATGTCTTCTCTAGCATATTGTTGTAGTTATCAGGCTGAGTGGTCCCTTATGGTTTGTGGTGTTTTCTGCAGGAAAGTTCCAGATGCAGGTTCTCCCACAATGCGGCCATGCTGTTCACGAGGATGCGCCTGAGAAAGTATGTTTTGTATTCGTATGGTTGCTGTGGTTTGGTTGAGAACTCCCGCTTGCTGCTTCACCTCTCTGTATGTCTGCACTAATAAGGTGGTCTCTACATTCTTTGTAAAACAACTATTAAAGCACGTTTTCTGGTGCAGTGTATTTGACTAACTGTACTTACTAGCTGTATCCCTCTAACAGGTAGCTGATGCTTTATCCACCTTCATGGTCCGGCATAAGTTCACACAATTCAAGGAAGGTTTTCCCTGGTAGGTTTGTGAAGTCTAGCTAAGCAGCTTTCTAAGCTTAAATTCTGCAGTCACTTTTTAGATACTGAAGTGCAACGGGTCTGTTTGCCTTTCTCTGCTTTGTCTGTTGTACAGACGATGTGCAGGTCTCTACTAGACTTCATCCAGCAAGCTGATGCCACAAGACTCATGGAAACCATCCACCATCCCTTCTGCGTTTCACTGGGGATTACAGTAATACCATAAACACGCCAGTGTCTCTGCTGCAGTCTCTCTTCTTAGCACTTCATTCTTTTATCTTAACTATTTTTTTTTTTGTATGACCTTAGGTATGATTGATATTGTTGCTACGATCATAACTTATTTAGCAGGAGATGTAGATTTAATGCCACCCCTGAACTTGCTTCATATGATTTCTAAGACTAGCAGGTATTTTATTTATTCCCCAACCTCCACTCTCCATCTTGGTATTTGTTTTCGTTCATGGCTCCTCTAATGCCTTTGCTCGTTTGTTGTTGAATTTAGGGTGATTGCATTATGTTGTGATCTACGTGTTGCTTGTTTGTTGTTAATTTTCAAGATAAAAATAAAAAATATTTGAACCACTGCTTGCTTATTATTCCTGTTATATTTCAGGAATAATTGTACAATTTTATATATATTTATATAATATATAATTGTTTCAGTCTTGAAAACTGACATTGCATAAAGTGATAAGAAAAGAGAGGGTGACTGCTTTTACTTGAAGGTTCAGAGAGATGTTGATTTAATATTTTCTTACAGAGCATTTAAAATAACTTTAGGTTAAATACTAGTCAGTTTGGGAATGGGTAATATATAGTCATAGAACTCCTCACAAAAAAAAGGTTTTCACTTTATCATCAAATAAACAGAATGAACTTTATCACTCAGGATAATTTAACACAGAGCAAATAAAACCACATAAAAGCTTTGAGCCTTAATATGCATATAAATCTGAATGATTACATTTTAATATATGACAAATACACAAGTTGGAAATTAGCCTGCTCATTTAACTAGTGCTTTTAGACTGCTAATTTAACAATTGCTTTCTTGTAGATGTTCTGCACTAAAACTAGACTGACCTGCACTGTGTGTTTGTATTTTAACATTTTCAGCTCCTGATTCAGTTTTCAGTGCACTAACTGACTTAAGGTTGGAATCAAAAACCACAATTCAAAAAGAATAATTTTCAGTGGTACAAGTAGTTGAAGAACAGGCATTTTACTGTCTGAATGGCTGGTCTTCAGGATTTTGCAGGAAAAAGTGAAATCTGCTATGCCATGTAGCTTTTTCTATCAAGAATGAACAGATGCTTTATGAGCATATTTATTTATTGTTTTATATAGGATCTTTATCGTGCCCAAGATCACTTCACAAAGATCTCGGGAAGGGGGGGGTGGTGGTGCAGAAAATATTGGTCAAGCAGAGAAAGTGTTGAATGAGTGAAGTCGTTCATTGACACAAAGAAGAAATAACTACAATTAGGAAAACAAGATGACTTCACAGAAATCAAATGTTTTAATGTGCATTTACACTGGTCTGGAACTTTCTTGATTGGTAGCAAAAGTAGTATGTGAACAAAGGTCGTACAGCCTCGTCCCTGAGTCCGTAGATGAGTGGGCTCAGGCAGCGTGGCAGGATCAGGATGAACAGATAGTTCAGAAAGCGCAGTTGTTGAAACAGAGGAGCATCACTTCCAGACATCATATAAAGTGCTCTCTCGATGGTTCCATACAGAAAAGAGGTGAGACACAGGCCCAGCTGAATGAAGTGCAGCAGCACAGTCCTGTGGGCTTTCTTAGCAGAGTCTTTTTTGGAGGACACAGACCTGGCTGTGATCATAATGCAGACATATGTGAAAAGGATGATCAGTGACACAGACACAAAATAAAGCATACTGAGTCCACTGAATAGCTCGAGTTGCCATGGCTTTATGAATAATTGTTCCCGCATGCAAAACATCTGTAAAGAGAAGAAGTTAGGGTCCATTACTGCTGCGAAAAAGATGTCAGACAAAATGTTCACACTGCCAAGGAACCAAATAAAACCAACAGCAATGCAAGTCTTTTTCTGAGTGGCTATTTCAGCATGTCTTAGAGGAAAGCATATGGCTACATAACGCTCCAGTGACATCACAGCCAGGTTTAAAGGTGCATTACGAAATGTTGCAGTGGCTAGGAAGATGAGGAGAGCACAGACAGATTTAGCCATCTTAAAGAAGGCCAGAGCCAAAATATACAGCAAAGTGGTGAGAAGGAGATGGACAGAGTCATTGAAAAGCATGTGGGCAAAGAGAATATAACGTGGAGTCTCTTTAAATATACATTTGCTCATAAGAGCATAGAACATGATGCAATTTACATATACAGAAAGCATAGTCATTAGTGTGGCGACAAGTAGTTTTGTGATATATTCTGCATTTAAATCCGCTTTGAATATTTGGTAATCCATTAGGCCAGCACTTATGCTTTCATTAATCTTTGCCATATATGTATTACTACAACCAAACAGAGAAGAATATTACAGCATATAAATAAACATCAACCAACAAAAAACAAATTAAGGTAATTATCAGAAAAATGCTAAGTACATGTCAAAGCATCTTATATTTGTAAAATCAATAATAATTTTCTGTATATAAGGGAAATCAGTTTCCTTCACTTCATCCCTGAAAATATACTTGCAGGTTTTGGATCTTGCAAGGTCTGTCTGAAACTTTATATTGGGTGGTACATCATGACATCAGAGATTACATATTCATTCTTCTTTTTTTCTTTGTCTCTCTCTCTCTCTCTCTCTCTCTCTCTCTCTCTCTCTCTCCCTCCCTCTCTCTATCCCTCTCCTTCATCTCCTCTTGTTAAATATTACAACCGTATAATAAGATGAGATAAGCTTTAAATCTTAAATTAGTTACTTGATATTTTATACAATTTCTTGGTAATTTAGTAACACTGTTGAAATTTGGATTTGAGAATTGGACTGCTACAGTGAATTTTAAGTGAATTGACTTTACAGATAACTAGACTGTACTGAAAAAAAGATTTAATGGTTCTTATTTAATTCTACCAAAAGTCATGGTATAGTAGAATGTACATTTTTTATGAACTGGTGTTACCTCAGGGGATGGCTTGGTAGCACTCACACCTGTAAAAGTTGAAAGGCTGAACACTGGCCAGAGTGTTCATGACAAGGTGATGTGAATTACATAATAATGGGTGCCTAATGGATGGGACATTCAATTTCCGAAGTTGTGTAGGTATTTAACATTCCTTGATGCACACAGTGGCTAGTGCAGTGCTAGTGCAACGCTAGTGCAGTGCCCACCCACTAGTGTTTAAGGATTGTGACCAGTGGCGTCTGGCTACAACTGTACCAATAACCAACAGATAATGGGAGTAATCTGATGGTTACTTTCCTGATCCAATAGTGTTTTGGGAAATTGTATTTTCAGTGCTTGGGGTGAAATGTAAGAATAAAATAATGCTGTGTCAGTTCCTTTGCCCTGCATTCTTCATAGAGCTCTCAGGGGTACGTTGAGGTCGTGAAACTAGATCTGGAGAGTGTAACCAGCCATAAACCTCTCACTCTGAGATCCTGAGTGAGGGTGAAGTGCCGATAAGCTGGGCCCATGTAGCAGTGGTTCCTCTGTGTGCCTGGGACCAACACAGAAGAAAGGAGTCACATTAACTGCAGAAAGTCTTCATTCATTGTTCTGTGAAGCAGAGTCTATACTCAACAGTTGACCCATTGCACATCAGTGACCTAAATGACTTGAGGCAGTAACCCTTAATCATCTTCTACCCATGAAGACCAAGCCATTGCTGCCACCAAGACTATTTGACAATAATGAATCTTACTCTCATCGTAGATGGAAACAGGTCCAATAAATGTCCGATCTATTTTGGACTAAAGAATATCTACCTCAACTCCAGGAGTGGCAAAAGTGGTCTGGAGACATAGTCCTTATTGTAGATGATTGTGCACCTAGAAACTCTTGGGTTATGCAGAAAGTAATTAAGGTTATTGCATACAATAAGGGTCTTGTTAGGTGAGTGCACATAAAGACAAAGGCTAACATCTTTGACAGGCCTCTTACAAAGGTTTGCCTTTTTTTGGAAGCAGAATGAGCCAGTGCTGAAGACAGAAGCCAGTGCGCTCCAACGATGAGCCATGTACTGGTGACCTCTGGCTCTCCTTTGTTTGTTTGTTTTTTGTTCATTTCAAACGTGAAGAACTGAAAGTGCACTTAGCACTTCATGTTTGTAAGATTTATAAAACAGTTTCACCTTGTGGCTTGTCAAGAATTATTGTTAGTTTGTGGAGTTATTATTATTATTGTTAGGGGTTAGTAAAAATGTTGATAATTGTTCCCATTTACCCTAGAGAAGAAATAGGGGCCATAAATGTAGATGCCAAAATGCCCCTAGTTAATTGAACAATTTTCAGTTAGAATTATATTCATTTATTTGTGTTTATTTTATATATTTTGCATTTAAATAATCTTTATTAGTGAATTTGGATGTTCACGTGATAAGTGATAGCTGTCACTTTAAGGATGTCAGTCATGCCATTGAAAATGGATGGAGAACAAAGCCTGATGGTTTTCTGACCATGTCATACAGCATCGTGTGGTAACGTGTCGTGTCATTTAGTCTGCATTTAATTTCACAGGGCAGTTCAGTATTTACTTTAATTTGCTTTACTTTTAAATGTTTTATTAAAGTTCAACAAAAAGAAAAGTATGGTCTATTTAGCCTTTTATGGGGATCGAATGGTAGAACATGCATCAACCATAGGGCTCTGCTTCATTTTAATTAAGATCAAATACTTGATTGTCAGATCCAGCAGTACCTCATCCGGCCTGCAGAGGTAGTTCTAGGTTCCTGGATATTTCCATTCTCACCTGTTCCTCGTTCTGTCATCAGCACCCCTATATTAGGTTCTCCATACCATCTACACATTAGCGAAGTGTTGCCGACCTGTTTGCATACCGAGCGCTTTCTCTGTTGTGGTTATTCTGGTTTTTCGTCTTTTTACCTGCTTGTTCCTGGTTTTTGTCCTTTTGCCCCTGTCCTATTGTACCTCTGCCTGTTCCTGCAGTCTTCCTTGGTTTTTGATTCTTCGCCTTGTTTTTTTGGATTCTGTTTTTGCCCCTTTTGTACCTTTTACTTATTCTCTGACCTGGTTCCTGATCCTGTTTCGGTATATGACTCTGTGTTGCCAGCTCCAATAAACATACATTTATATCATTTATCTAGCGAATGGATCCTTCTGTCTAACGTTACATTGATATTAGCAAAAATATAACAAATATTTAGGAAATAACGCATAATTAACCCCCATTCAGAAAACATTTACCAGCGTTTTTCCTTATTATATTCTCTTGAATCTCCATTAAAAGTACCACCCAGTCACAAATCATTTTATTTTATTTGAGTTTTTGAATTACATGCTTATATTTGACAACCATGATATATTCTGATTTCAAAAACAGATCATTTCAGTATATTGCAAATACTGTTGTAAATAATTGAGTCAACTGTGTTCGACAGAGCTAAACCAAAACCACATGCTATCTATACAATCTCTTAATCACATGCTACCTATAATTAATAAATTATATTGTATTTTCTCCATATGACTTTACTGAACCGTAACAGTAACAATTCAGTGTACATTAACAGTTGGCTTGAATTTTCCAGTGCCACAGCAGAAGTAGTATGTAAATAAGGGTCGTACAGCATCGTCTCTGAGCCCGTAGATGAGTGGGCTCAGGCAGCGGGGCAGGACCAGGATGAATAGATAGTTCACATAGCGCAGGTCCATGAACAGTGTGCTGCTGCCGGCCATGGCTGCAGCACGTTCTATTATGCTGTAGAGGAACGTTGTGAGGCACAGGCCCAGCTGAATGAAGTGCAGCAGCACAGTCCTGTGGGCTTTCTTAGCAGAGTCTTTGTTGGAGGACACAGACCTGGCTGTGATCATAATGCTGATGTAAGTGAAAACGATGATCAGTGACACAGACACAAAAAAGAACGCGTTGAAAACTTGGAACACATCTGCTTGCCATGACTTTATAAAAAGTCTCTCTCTTGTGCAAAAAATATGCAAGGTTAAAAAGTTAGGGTCCAGTATTACTGCAATAAGAAAGTCAACAATGAAGTTGCAGGAGCCAATCAACCACACAATTCCGACAGCAAGAAAAGTCCTCTTCTGAGTTGCAAGTTCAGTGTGTCTCAAAGGAAAGGATATGGCCACGTAACGTTCCATTGACATAACGGCTAGATTTAAAGGTGCATTACGGAAAGTTGTACCAGAAACAAAGATTATAAAAGCACATGCAACTGTGACCAACCTGGTCATAGTCAGGGAGAAGATATACAGCATAGATGTGAACACAAGCTGAATGGAGTCATTGAGAAGCATGTGTGCGAAAAGAATGTAGCGTGGAGTCTCTTTAAAAAAGCGCTTACTCCAAAGGGCATAGAGCATGACACCATTCAAATATATAAAGAATAGAGACATTATTATTGCAATAACAACCTTTGATATTGTTCCTTCATTCAGTGCAACAACAAACATTTGTTGATGGATAAACAAAACCTCAGTAGTGGTCTCATTAGTTTTTGCCATAAGTCCTATAAATGTCTATATAATATAAACTATAACAATACAGTATCACTGTGTATAGTCACAAGATGAAGTATCAGTACTTACCAGAAATATTATTAAATGTAATATATTGAATAGACAAATATAGACAAATAATGCACGTGTGTGGATATTTTATTTTGAGCACATGACGATCCTTCTCTCCGTTGTGAGCCCTGCCACAAACAAATGGGTGCTTGTTTTTATAACATAAGTGACATCACAGAGTGTTTGCCCCAGAGTGAGATCCACTCACACAGCAATAATCTGTTGTGGTATATTAATATATACATATATAATATATACATATATTATACATATATATGTATATATATAATATATACATATATATATATACTGTGCAAAAGTCTTAGGCAACCATTAGATTTGTTGTTTTAGTAATGGTATAATGACTATATATAATTTATTTATTATATAAATTATTTCTCTCTTTATTATAATAAAAAAACAGACACACACACCCAC
>JAOXYF010000003.1:18493793-18510824 GCA_028565775.1 Sternarchorhynchus goeldii
TAACAGGAGGATGGAATCATTGAGAAGCATGTGAGCAAACAGAATGTACCGGGGTGTCTCATGAAATACAGGCTTGGTCCTTAAAGCAAAAAGCATGATGCAATTTATACAGACAAAAAACAGAGACATTAGCACCACCACTGCAATCTTAATCCCAGTGACAGCATCAAAGTCCACCCTGAAGATCTGCTCATAGGTGAATGCCATCTGGTCTTTGGTGCTGTTTATCTCCTCCATGTACTGCAGACATTCACACACAAGGCTTAGGAGATCACTTGCTGCATCTCTCAAAAAGGAGCTTTATTGAAGCAACATTTTATTTTCTCATATTCATTTGACTGGATATGGGGGAAGGAAAGACTTTAGACACCAACCTGTTCTTGAGGCTGAACCAGTATTACTGTTCCATGCACCGTGCCCACTGGTCCTCCATCATACAGAAGTGAGCCACACACTCATGGATTTATGTAGCCTGTATGGGGCCGATTGTTATCCCTGGTGGGAGCCACAATTGTATATGTGTGTTGAGTACGAGTGTGGGTGTGTCCATAGCACAACTGTTCTTTCACTATTCTCAGTAACACTGATTTCAGCCTTTAGTTATAAGTTACTAAATGAGAAAGTAAATATCAATTATATTTAATCCAAATGTTTGCACAAACTAACAGACTACTTATTTTATTAAGAATCCAGGTGCAAGAGAGAGAATTCCCCCCTCCAGCAAAACTAGGGATTTGACCTTAAATTACGGAATAGTCTGCAATGAGAGACTAAGGCCTGAAATCTGAGCATCATTAGTTATTTATGTATGGATATATTAAATTTTGTAGAATGTAAAATACTGCTCTTTCATTATAGATGCAAACTGTGATTTTGCAAGCATGAGCCGGGCACAAGAAACCAAAAACAAATAAAAATATTAGAAACAACAAAAACAAGCAACTAAATAATCAAGCAGTTGGGAGACGATGGAAAGATGGATCTGCACAGTCCCAAGCAAAGATGAGGCACTTGCGAGGGTTAAATCGGGTGGGTTAAGATAATGACAGGAACAGGTACATGTAATGATAAATAATCTGGTGATTGAGAGCGATGGGTTGATGGGAGTTTGTGACTGGTGAGTGGTGTGGTGTTTTCACTGGGTGTTGGTTGGGGTGTGATGCAAACTAGGTAGAAAAAAGGACTAGGCAGGACTAGTTGATTGTTTTGCCCATTTGTCAGGCAGTGCTCTTTCATAGAGGTGCTGCAAAAAGCAAAGGGCATTAGAACCTTAATCTCTTTGACACTTGTTTTTTTGAGGTGACACGTCAATACTCATATAAACTCATACAAACATTTTAGACATTGGTCCAGTCTGTGTCGTCTTTCTATTATTGTTTAAGAATCCAAAGAATTCCAATTTCAGATTGGATGTCAAGATTCAGAAAGCTCAAGAAGCATGGTTTTCCTTTTTGAACAGGAAATCTCAAGATTGATGGCGTTCAGAAAGCAAAAGCTTGTTCATTTTAAACAGAAATGTTTATCTTATTCTAAAATAGAACGAATGGGTTGTTACACACAATCACAAGTTCTTTAATTATTAGATTTTTACAATGAAAAGACAGAGATACAAACTACAGAGATATAAATTGGGGTTTAACTTTAAAGGCCTCAAACACTTATTGTTGAATAGGCAGGTACTCATGTGTACAGCCTCTGCAAACCTGTCTCTGGTGACCTCATTATTATGTTTATGAATCATTTATGACTCATATGTCTATCATGTGATTAATTCTGTCATAACTGTGCAAACACTGTCTCTTTTGGGACATACACTACTGTGCATTCAGACTCTGTGGACAAGAACTAAGAAACTAAATTGGACAAACTTTGAGATCGTTTACAGTCAGCAAAACATTAAAGCAATCAGAAGGCCTGGAACTGGATGTTGTTGTAAACAGGTTATTCCAAGACTTTTTAAATGAGGTGACATGGGGCCACCAAGAGCCTGTTGGGAGGGCATGGAAAATCTGAAAATCATATTAGAAATAAACACAGCATTTGAAAACTGGGTGTGATTTTTAGGCACTTGTGCCATGCCCTGTACCCTAATACAGGTATTACATGGAAAGTGGCACTCCCAAATAGGCTGAAATAGTTTTTTTTAAAAACACCACTTAGGCATTAATTATTTATTTAACTTGTTTTATTTTCAACAGATACATTGCAGTGTGCATGTTCTCTGCATTCTGTGTCCTGAGGTTGAAATCTGTGGCTGTTCATGTGGGCTGACTGCAATGTCAGACATGTAGGCTATGCTCTGCCTCAGCACAGCTGTACTTTGAGTTTTTTGTGCTCAGTAAAGCCATGGAGTTTGATCTGTGTGACTCTATGCTGAACACTCCCAGGTCACTCCATAGCCTTGGCTGTTAGTAGGTGATTTTTTGATCAGCCTCAAGGTTGAAAAGTAGCATTGCTTCATGGTATTGCAATAGCAATTTTGCGCACTTGGAAAAGGAACATCTCTTTGAAAGGCCCCAGTAAAACAGTGAGCTCCAGTATGCTGGGCAGGCTTTGTATTCCTTCATTCCTTCTTATGTCTATGAAGACATAGTATGTACATAAACAACAATGTATATCAAACATACATATATAAATCAGCAAGTATTTGTCTCTATTTATTCTTTAACAAACTTATAACCTGGGGATAAAAAGATGTATTTAAACCTGTTTTTAAATCTCATGGTTCTTGCATAAACACAGAGGTGTCTCTTTCCTGGTGGTAGAAAATGATCTAAAAGTAGGATAAGAGGTTTTACACTGGATATTTTGTCCTCTATTCAGATAGTGAATTGTGTAAAAGTGGTCTAAATGTAAAAGTTGTGAAGTAGTCAGTATTTTAGCTGTCTTAACACCCTTACACTCTTAACCTGTGGTGCAACCACATTATAATACAGTAAGTTAAAATAATCTCTACAGTACAGCAAGAAAACTAATTTAGGCTATTTGCACCAAGAAAGGACATTCAATATTGTGCTTTTCTAACATAGCCTTAGAGTGATCTTTTCAGGTTAGAACCTTGGAGATGTGTTACACCTAGATATTTATAAGTGTATCTCAGGAACAGCCCTATCATGGTTTAAGTCTTACCTAACAGAACTCTATCAGTTTGTAGAGCTACACAATGTTCCCTCCAAATCCACAAAAGTGAAATATGGAATCCCACAAAGCTCCATCTTAGGACCATTATTATTCACATTATATATGTTACCACTGGGCATAATTATAAACAAACATAGTGTCAACTTTCACTGCTATGCAGATGATACTCAGCTTTACATGTCGGCCAAACATGATGACAAACCTAGATTAGAGAAAATTAAGGCCAGCATAAGAGATGTGAAATGCTGGATGTTGCAAAATTTCCTCCACCTTAATGATGACAAAACAGAGGCTTTCCTTCTGGGCCCAAAGGCTGCAAGGCAGAAAATACCGGATCTAATGCTAAATCTCAGTTCAGTAGAAAAACATCTCAACATCATGCTTGACTCCTACCTAATCGTTTGACAAATACATAGACAGTATTACTAGGAGAGCTTTTCTCCATCTCCGCAATGTCGCCAAGCTAAGAAATAAATTATTCTGGCACAATGCAAAAAAAATTAGTACATGCCTTCATTGCTCTAGATTAGACTGCTGCAACTCACTACTGTCAGGATGCTCTAATAAAAATGTAAGTACACTTCAACTAATTCAAAATTCTGCAGCTAGAGTTCTAACTAGAACTAGAAAATTCAATCATATCAGCCCAGTCTTATTAGCCCTGCACTGGCTCCCTGTTAAATTCCATCTCAATTATAAAGTCCTTTTATTGATATATAAAGTCCTGCACAGACTCACCCCTGATTATCTGCAAGAACTTATTTCCTATTATGAACCTCCATGTTTACTAAGATTACAGGGTGCTGGCTTTTTACTTGTTCCAATAATTAATAAGGTAGCAGTAGTCTTTTCTTATAAAGCCCCCCAACTATGCAATAACCTTCCAGAAAATTTCTGGGACTCTGACACAGTCTCAATCTTTAAGTCTAAGTTAAAAACTTACGTATTTAGTTTAGCATTTGGTAATTAATATTTTTGCAGGTAATTAAAATTAAGGCTGCAGATCCAGGGGTTCATGGGCAAAGGGTTTTATGGTAAACTGAAACGTTGGTGCTGTCATCCTATCATGGCACGCGATCACTCAAGTTTGTCGATGGTGGAGTGGATGGATGCCAATACCTCAGGGCACTCCCAAGTGTGTTACCTTCTGGTTCTGTCCTTCTAGCTAGGCTGTAATAGTCAAGTACCAGAGTTGCTGCCACACTCTGGTAATGTTTACATTTCCTCAACTCTAACCCTAACCAAAGGATTATATAAATAAATCTGATTTGATATCCATGTATATCCATTTGTCAATATACCTTGAGGTTCAACAGAAACTTCAACAGAAGTTAACATTCATATACAGTATGTAGGCTGTTAATATATTGTGACATCCACAGCAGACTTAGGGCTGGCAGAGAGGAGTGTTTGATGGAGTGCTCACCATTTTCTTCAAAAATTGCTGTATCATTTACCTAGATGGTGTACTGGTCCACATGTTCAGGTTTAACAGTGGAGCAGGGGATCAACTCACTAAATCTCTGGCTATAACTGAAAAAGTCTAATCTCATCCAGTGACACATCAACTTTCCAGGTCATGTTGTGAGTAAAGGCAAAGTGTAAACAAGCCAACTAAAACTTTTGTTTGAGCAAGCCAGGGTGAAACTACTGTGTGAAAAGGAGAGAGCTGTTGGCTACATGCTAACGTTGATGCCCTGTCTCGCCTCAAGGAAAGAGTGGAGGAGGCTGAGAGGATTGCTGCAATTGCTCTTGCCCCTGGCGACACTGGGCCAAATACTGTAAGATGTGAGGAATTCTGCCACTCCCAAGAGGAGAATTCACAGCTCTGCTGGGAATGGGGATGGCTCCATATGGGGCAAAGGCTAAAATGGGCAGATGTGACGGCACACGGAACCACTGCTGAGGTGCTTTGTGTTGGTCGCACAGACTATACAGTGTGGAAGGAACCAGTGTCTTTGCAGTGTGTGTGTGTGGCGGCTGTTGGAGGAGGAGGAGTAGAATAGTGTGTCCAGATTAGAGGAATTGCCGTTTGGTTCTCTAACAATCCACAGTAAAGACTTATATCTTCTCAAGGGTGACCCTGAATCTATTCAGGCTCTAGAATCTCACTTGGCCTGGTTGTAGTCCTGTACCAGGGTAAGGAGGCAGCATGGTGGCATTAATTTTTTTATTTAAACATAGTAAACATAGTAAACAAAGTAAGCAAAAGCTCATACGGTACATCATATAGAAAAGACATAAAACCATAGGAAGGCAGTCCCGACCTCAGAAAAACGATGAAAACGAGTTGAGTAAGGCTTATGTAGTCCCTGTCAGAAGTAGTTTACAGGACAAATGTACAAAGGTCAATCATTCAATGACAATACAATGAGATACTTAGGTACACAGATATTCATGATTGAATATCATGAAAAAGTACTGAAATTTATTTCAGTAATTCCATTCAAAAAGTGAAACTTGTATATTATATTCATTCATTACACACAGACTGATGTATTTCAAATGCTTATTTCTTTTAATTTTGATGATTATAACTGACAACTAATGAAAATCTCAAATTCAGTATCTCAGAAAATGTTAATATTGTGAAAAGGTTCGATATTGAAGACACCTGGTGCCACACCCTAATCAGCTAATTAACTCATAACACCTGCAAAGGCCTTTAAATGGTCTCTTAGTCTAGTTCTGTAGGCTACACAATCATGGAGAAGATTGCTGACTTAACAGTTGTCCAAAAGACGACCATTGACACCTTGTACAAGGAGGGCAAGACAAGGGAAGTAAAAGTTGTGGTAGAAAAAAGTGTACAAGCAATAGAGATAACCGCACTCTGGAGAGGATTGTGAAACAAAACCCATTCAAAAATGTGGGGGAGATTCACAAAGAGTGGACTGCAGCTGGAGTCAGTGCTTCAAGAACTAGCTCACACAGATGTATGCAAGACATGGGTTTCAGCTGTTGCATTCCTTGTGTCAAGCCACTCTTGAACAAGAGACAGCGTCAGAAGTGTTTTACCTGGGCTAAAGACAAAAAGGACTGGACTGCTGCTGAGTGGTCCAAAGTTATGTCCTCTGATGAAAGTAAATGTTGCATTTCCTTTGGAAATCAAGAGACCAGAGTCTGGAGGAAGAGAGGAGAGGCACAGAATCCACGTTTCTTGAGGTCCAGTGTAAAGTTTCCACAGTCAGTGATGGTTTGGGGTGCCATGTCATCTACTGGTGTTGGTCCATTGTATTTTCTAAGGTCCAAGGTCAAAGCAGCCATCTACCAGGAAGTTTTAGAGCTGTCCTTCTAAAATGATGCAAAATTGCCATGCCATGCTAATTGCAGTCTAGCTGTGAAAAACAGAGTAAGTGCTTTGCACAAAGGCTACCAATGAAAATCTGAGTTTCTGTGATTGCTCAGACAGTACATAGGAAATTACATAATCAAATACTGTAGATGGCATGCAAGAAAAAAAAAGCTTTGTTTACTCCTCAGCACAAAACTACAAGATTAAATTTTGCATGAAACATGAACATGGTAAGAAGCCTGGGAAGACATTATTTGGTCAGATGAGACCAAGATACATTTGTTTGGTATGTTTAATCCTAATCATGTTTACGCCAATCACAGTGAACACACTCCTGACAAAAAGAAACGAAGCGGGGAGCGTGGTGATATGAGCCTGCTTGATTGTTTAAGTGACATTGCACATTGATCTTTACTGTAATTATTATTGGCAGTGCAGGAAAAACAAGTATGTTGTGAAATAAAGCCTTAGATTTGACGTAAACGTTTTGTGATTGCTAATTGAAGATTTCTATTTACATACATTTCCTACTGAGGAGCAGTTATAGGACGTTACAGCCAGCTCGCGTTTCAAGACTACAACATAAGGCGAGTCAGAGACAAAAGAATGCTGAACAGTAATTACAATATTTATTAATTAAAAAGCGTTGATGACGTCCTGTGTGGGCGGGGGAGGTAAAGAAGGAAGAGAGTGGACTAACGTATACAATAAATGAGAGATACCGGGGAAGGAGAAGGTGTCTTCAGTATTCACCTCCCCTCAGGTGTACCAGTCAACCTGCCGCCACCCACTCTCCCAGCACACATGGGGAGCAAAGGAGACCGTAACGGGGTTCTGTGTAGGCTATACGTAATGAATTATGGTGAAATTCATGAATCCCGAGAATAAATATTTTACAAGACTATTTGAAATATTTTCATTCTGTGGAGATCTTGACTTTTACAGATTTATTCGCAGGAAAAAGGTTTGAGTAAGCTAAATGGCCTTCTCTTAATATACCCCAATACAGCGGTAAAAAGTAGAATTATGTTAGCGAAGAACGTCATCAAAATGTTTTAATGACTTTTCTTAATTTAACAATCAGCAATATTAACTATAACATACATTTAATCTTCCAAGAACTGTTCTGGCGATAAAAGGTCGTATACGTAGTTCGTATACTTTTGGGGACGAAGACGGTCGGTTGCTTGAAGCCGACGGAGCCTGTTCAAGCTTATGGTACATTATTGCAGCAAAGCAGGCGGTTTTCTCTCATCCATTTCTATGGAGACGTGCAGAGGATTACGGAAGAGACAGCTTTACGCACCAACTTACATTACGGTTAAAACTTCATAAACTAAAAAAAAATAAATAAATAACCTAATTGATAAATCGTAATGCTTTGATGTGTTGGTTTAAATGCTACCCAGCGTTTTATTTAACAAAGACATGCTTTTCTCAGCCACCTACCCTCAGCCATCTTCATTCTGAATACACTGGGTGGAAAAGTATAAACATAAGCTATTGCTTTTTAATAGTCAATGTAGTCATTTGAGTATATCGGAATGGCTGCTTCTTGTGCATGTGTATATCGTGACAGAAAAAGACCACCCATCAGGACGAGTGGGGAATGTGTGTGTGTGTGAATATATATATATATATATATATATATATATATATATATATATACATTTTTATTTCTATCATCTTCTATCATACTCACTTTGGAATATTATACTAAATGCAGTAAAACCTTTAGTCCATTAGTAGGTATTTCTTTAGACTGGAGACATGACTTAGTAAAGGAAAGTAGAATCAGCAAGCCTTTTTAACTCATTTGTATTCCATGAAATTCTTGGTAAGCATGTATGCAGAACACATAGTAAGTGAACCCTCATTTTGGAAAGTATCCTCTAAACCCTTAATTACATCCTCTAAACCTTACATTCTTTCCCCCTCCACCTTTTCTTGTAGTTTCACCTGGAGGTACTAGACAGTAAGTCTTAGACAGTAAGTGAAAGACGTTGCTTGCTGTACAGGTTATTCCACTGAACGTCAAAAAAGGTCCCGCCTGCACTTGGTGGAAACATATTTAAGCCACTTTCGTTTCTTTTCTTTTCTTCTGTTCCTTTTGCCAAATTAAAGTTCACTCATATATGTCTGATATCATCTTTTAAAACTATTGGCCCTGTGTCAGCAGTTTTCATAGGTTTTAGTAAATTATCATCGAGATTTGATTTCGCGGAGTACGGGAGAAGTGAATTTCGCAACAAGTGGAGACAACAAAGTAGGCTTATGACATCTTCAGGGTGAAAATAGCATATTCCATCAAGTAGTTCTTTGGACCATTATCTTACATAGATTAAAACTTTCAGCATCCAGTGAATGACATGGACCTCCTGGAGAAAGGAATTAAAAACAACCAAAAATCTTTGGTATGATTCACATGATTCATTCCACATTATTCCATGTGTGTTGTGTCAGTGTAATATTATAAGGGTTAAGTCATGAGTGTAAGTACACTTTATAGCTGTATTTATGGCTAAATTGCTGTAGAATTTACTGGTAATTAGGGAAGGTAGGCAGGGGGCATACCATTGGTTTCTTAAAGTTTAAAATGGGTTAAAATTTTGTGCAAATTTCACACAGGATTGGATAGTGTGATTAGGGGCATTTAGTTGAATTGGAATTCACTGTCTGTGTATCTTCTCATTCTAAGCAATGGGAAGAGAAACTTATTCTGACATTTCATGTTTCCATTTTGCTTTTTACAAATTTGTTATAACCAGCCTAATGAATTAACAGCCTATATAAATAAGTAGCCTCACATTTTATTAAACACTATTTGGGGATTTGGATTATATTTCTGTTCTGTAAATTGAATTCTGTAAATTGAATGCTGACTTTTACTAGTTTTGTGTGTGTTGTGATGCTTATATAGTCATCTGCAAGCTAGTATAAAGTAGCTAGAAATGTACTTTTAAGTGGTGTTTTAGGTGGTGTTTTTTTCATTTTGGGTCAATGATAATACTGTAAAATGTACAAACTTTCAGAATTGATTAGATAAGATAAATGATTAGAATTAGTTAATGCAGTGATGATGCCATTATGACACATCATTGCAATATGCCTTCATTAGTAGTGCCGAGCCCTAGAGATCACTGTGAGAAAGTGTTCTTATTTGTAAGATTGTTATTAACCGTCACTAGACACAACATAATGCAGCTGAACAACTTGCTTTTCATTAACACCACAAGAATGCTTGATCTTGAATGACATGACCTACTAACAAGCATGCCAAATACCTTCTTTAAAGGGTTCAGTGACATTCTGGGTGTGGATTCAGAACATTTTGTTTGATGCTTTAATTACTGCGTGTTTTGGAATTGTTTATGAAATGGGATTTTTTTTTCTAATAGATTTAATATTTAATACATTTTATATTTTTTATGATCATTTAAAACTAATAAAATGTAACAGATTTTCTAATAGATTTCTAATAGATCTAATAGAAAAAATAGATTTTCAAATAGCATGACTTGACACATTGTGGAGTTATGGAGGTGAAAGTGCATTTTATTATCTTGACAAAAAAAGTTATTCAGTCTGTTTACTTACTATTTGGTTATTACACCGAATATTTGATTATCACATTGCTGAGTTACTCATTTAATTTAATAAGTTGATACACAACATATATATATGATTGTTCCAAATACCTGTTTGTTTTTATCCACCTTGTAGGAGGATGATTCTTCCGTGAAGTTTATCACAGTATCTAGTACTGAGAAGCTAAAGAAGAAAACATTACCATGCAGAAGCGTCCTCCTGATTGGAATAGTCATACTAGGAGCAGTCACTTCACTGACAGTTCTACTGCAAGTGTGGCTTCACGTATGTGAGTACTTTCACCCGACACTGTCCATGTAGATCCTCTCCATGCAGAGTGTTTTTTTATTTCAAAGGCCGTCTTTTACTGTCTCGTGCAGCTTGGAGAGAAAATGTAATGAGGGTGTACAGTGGTTCTATGACCATTTCTAATCAAAGATTCGCAAGGCCTTATGAGGATGCAAAAAGTGTCCAGTTCAAAGAGCTGTCCTCCAGGGTTGTGAGACAAGTAAGTCATCTATGTCATTTTATCTTTTGTTTTTTATTTTACCTTTTGTAGGCCTGTAAAATTAAGCATTTGCCAGATTCTCACCTTTTAGAGTAGCTGTTGTCTAGACTAACTTCTAACATTCAAGCTATTTTCATGTTTTTCCAGTTAAAAAGTATATACAGTAATGTACCATTACTGTCCACGTATTATGTTGGTTCCAGTGTTCAAGCCATCAGGTGAGGAAACAAATTCTCACTGCTTTTCTCACTGTGGTTTCAACACGGTTGTCGTTGCTTTCGAACTATGTAATCTAATAACACTTCTAAGTCTAATAATAATTAACACGTTTTTATTTTCTCTTTCAGCGAGTGCAGTGATGGTACTGTCATAGTGTACTACATGTCTGAGTTCTATGTGCCTTTGATTTATTTACCCACTGTGGATGAGGTCATCAGTTCCATTGAGCTTACTGGAATGTACAGGCACACACGGAAGTTCCCGGGCCCTGAATTTGACAAGGCCCTACATATCAACAATGTTATGTCTGGAGGTACTTCAGATAAGCAACCCTAGACTTTCAGTTAATTCATGCAAATATGATTTACTGTCTGAGATCTTTTGTGCATAATTAGCTTGTCTTGTTGATAAATACATATATTTATCAATATATGTGCCTCAGAAGAGTATTTTTCATATACTATTTTAATTGATCCTCACAGCTGTGGACCCCCGCCTGGTTAATTCTACTTTGAGAGGTGAGTGATCTTTACATGGGCTTTGGAAAAATGTATTCTGATTCTAGGCACTTACGAAGCTTGGCCTCCCTGTCAGGACGTTACAGGCACACCCACCGCTGTCATGTGGGTAAAACGGGCACCATCCAGTCTATAGGCTTCCCAAATTTCCCCTACCCTCCCAACACCTACGCTGAGTGGCAACTCCGTGCTGACCCTGGCTATAGAATCAAGCTCGAATTTACTGTACTGAACATGGAGAAAGATTGCCATAACGACTTCATCAAAATCTATGACTCTCTGGTACCCACTGAGAAGCAGGTCCTTGCAGAGTGAGTGTGTTTTGCTTTGAGTTTTCCAAGACACTTTATGGAATATATAAAGTATTCTATATTATATATACAGTTCTGTATATATAATATACAGAACTGTAGTAACTTAGACAGACTCACTACTGTTCTCACTTTATGCTAATTGTGACCTAACTTTTTTTTTTTCAGGAAATGTGGTTACAACAGCCCCGGTGATCAGATGATCTTCCTGTCTTCTGGAAATGTGATGTTAGTTACAATGGTCACAAATGGAGAAAATAACTTCCCTGGGTTCAAGGCAGAATACTCCCAGGTCCCTGAAGATAGCCAAGGTACATTTTTTAAAGAGATGGTAGAGAAGAAACTTCGGGGGAGATGCACTTAGGAGTTAACAGTTAAAGCGGTAACAGTTAAAGACCTACACCTATTTGATTCTGTTGTCTCACATTTCAGAGTGTGGAGGCAGGTTAATGGGGTTTTATGGCACATTCAAGTCTCCCGGCTTTCCTTCATATTATCCTGCTCAAACCCAGTGTGTTTGGGAAATTGAGGTAAAAAAAAAGTGAATTAATTAGGCCATTACAGACATTTCTAGTGTCATATTACAATTGAAGTGTTATATTATTTAATCATTGTGCTTCTTTTTGCTATTAGGTTCCTAAAGGAAAGTATGTTAAAGTGAAGTTTATTAAGTTTTCTATGCGTGAGCCAGGACAGAGCCCCCACAACTGCTACAAAGACTACCTGGACGTCAACAAATACAGGTTAGACCTTTGACAAGTACTGAATAGAACATAATTGTATGCAAGTTTTATTTTATAAAACAAAATCACTCTGTTTGTTTTTCATTTCATGAAAACATTTACTAGCTAATAATGCGCAGTATGTCTTTGATAGCTTCACATGCATAGAGCATTGCCACTTAGCATGAATGTGCTATACTAAAATTTGCGATAATTTAAAGGAGCAATAAGTCATTCTGCAACCAAAACAAATAAAAAAAATATCAGCAAATTGCAAACTTTCACTTCACGAAAATGATTATTTATTGTTTTTAAATGTTTTCTATGAAGTCCAGCTCACATGTAATCACATTACTTTGTTGTCCTCAAATAAACCAGCTTATGTTCCATAGAGAGGGTTCTCCAGAGGGTGGGGGTAATGTTTAAAATAGATTTAATAAAGAATCTCTGAAACATCCAGGCCACTAGATGACAATATAATGGTTGTTTCATATTGTGAAGAAGCATCATTGGAAAAATGACCTATTGCTCCCTTAAAGTTTTTCCACACTTATTTATGCTAGTTATTTATGCTAGTTAATGACATATTTTGTTTTATATTTTTAAGGATGTGTGGAGAGTTGCCTGCAAACACAGTCCACTTTAGCAAGAACAATCGAATATCAGTCATATTCTATTCTGACATGTCTTATGTAGACAAGGGCTTCTCTGCAGAGTTTGAAGCTGTGGAACCCATTGACAGTATGCCAGCTTTTTCTGATATGCAAAATCATTCCCTCCACCAATAAAAATCATGCATGTTGTTTTGTGGCAGAATACCTATACTAATTAACTAATATACTAGTAAGCCTATAATACAATGTATAAACATTGTTGTCTATGATCTGTAGAATGTCCTGAAAAGTTCCAGTGTGACAATGATGTATGCATTCACTCTGACCTGAGGTGTGATGGCATAGATGACTGTGGTGACTTGAGTGATGAAAAAAACTGTGGTAAGTCATATTACTCAAATGAATAAGAATGCACATTTCAAGCCTCAGCATGTATGCACACTTAGTACTTATGAATCATAGCGTATAATTACTCATCACATTTAGGGAGGGAAAAAAAAAAAAAACATGTTTAATAAGGGTGTGGAGTAAAGTATGACATCTGATATCTTGTTTATACATGCAGTCTGTAAAGAGTCTTACATCAAGTGTAAGAATGGCTTCTGCAAACCCAAATACTGGGGCTGCGATGGTATTAATGACTGTGGCGACAACACAGACGAGGAGAGTTGTGGTAAGGATGGAAATGCAATTCAAGTTATAGTCCGAGACCCTTCTTTTAAGGCGTCCAATAAAAACTGAGTGAATATTTATTCTCGATGGCTGCCCCCTGTCTGCAGGTATATGTAGAGCTGGGGAAATTACGTGTCGAAACAACCGCTGTGTCTCTGAACACAGGAAGTGTGATGGTCATGATGACTGTGGTGATGGTACAGATGAATCTGAGTGCCCTAAATGTAAGCTTGCCTACAAAAACACATGTCCATACACACCTCACCCTGAAATACCCTGCTAAAATTAAACAGATGTTTGGCAGATGCTGACACAAATTTCACTGGGAAATGTACTGTCCAGTGTGTATGTACAGGCATGAAATCAAGATGTGCTTTCCCTTCCTGTCTTGTGTATTTAGCTATAGTAGTCAGCTGCTCTGAGTATACCTACAAGTGTAGGGACAACAAGTGTATCAGCAAGCATAATCCTCAGTGTGACGGTGACAAAGACTGTGAAGATGGTTCGGATGAAGTCGACTGTGGTAAGCTCAAATTTCTGCTGCAATAAATGTTTCTCAGATATACTACAGAACTTTTTCTACAGTAGATTTTCCATCATGCTCAGTGATGTTTAGGGAGGATGTGTGTGTGTGTGTGTGTGTGTGTGTGTGTGTGTGTGATGATTCCCTGCAGAATGCGGTTCCAAACTTTACAGAAGTTCTCGGATCGTAGGTGGTCAGACATCCACTGAAGGCGAGTGGGCCTGGCAGGTCAGCCTCCATGTGAAGAGCCATGGGCATGTATGTGGGGCCTCGCTAATTAGCAACCGTTGGATGATTACCGCCGCACACTGTGTACAAGATGCTGGCCAAATCATGTACGTGCACCATCCCCTCATACTCACACTTACACTTTTCTTATTTTTTTATTCTGCACATATACTACTAGTAAACAGTTTGGACAAACCTACACACCTATGATTTTTATGTTTAAAGAATTACATTTTATATTTCATATTATCCAATTTGTAGATTTCTAATGTAAATTCTTTGTTTAATGTTGAAACACATATATAATTATGCAGTGACAAATCAAGTGTTAAATCCTACCTGACATACTAAGAAACTAAGTGATAATGTTTTAAGGGACATGTTCAATTTATTTTTTAGTTTTGCATTTTTATTTTCGGTGTAGGTTAATGCATAGTGAACTTTCATTAATTACAATTTTCTTTCAATTTAAGCATGAAAATGTCTTTAAAATTATGGGAAACATACATTAATTCAACATGTCCAAATATATAACTGGAACTGCATAGTCTTCACTCTTAACATGAGAAATCAAGCAGGTATATTAAATTCGGATAGAACTGTGATTTCACATCTGCTTGTCACTTAAGAACAAAAAACCCGTACATAGGACAATATTGATCATACACCTGTGTATTTCTGAGCAGGTACTCTCAGCCGGACGTGTGGATGGCCCATCTGGGTCTGCACACTCAGGGACACTACAATCGGTGGACAGTGCATAAGGGCGTGAAACAGATCATCTCTCACCCTGACTATAACCCTACAGAGTTCGATAATGACATTGCTCTGATTGAGCTTGACAGTCCCATAAAACTCAACCAGAAAATTTGGCCTATCTGCCTACCTGCAGCTACGGATGAGTTCCCTGCAGGGCAGTCTGTGTGGATTACAGGCTGGGGAAGAGTCAGAGAACAGGGAAGTGAGTACAGAGTACAGATTCCTCTGATTGTTTCTGCCAAATAATTTGAAAGAGTGCAATCACTCAAAGGAGATATTACATTCTTTTTATGTTGCATTACAATATAAAAAAAAACATTTAATGTAGTAGTAGTGAGAATTGTAAAAAAAAAAAAAAAATACTGTACTGTTATGTTTCTGACACAGTGTTAGCAAAAGTGCTGCAGAAAGCACAGGTTCGCATCATCAATGACACGGTGTGCAGTCAGCTCATGAGGAACGAGGTCACACCTCGTATGATCTGTGCTGGAGTTCTGAATGGTGGAGTGGACGCCTGCCAGGTGCCAAACATCTCCTTCCCATTTACCTACATCTCCTTCCCTTTTATCTACATCGTCCCTTTTACCTAAATGCACATTTCTGATGCTCATATTCCTATACTCACATCCTTTGTCCACCCTCAGGGAGACTCAGGTGGTCCACTGTCCTACATAGACATGGCCAGTGGCCGCTGGTTTCTGGCCGGTGTGGTGAGCTGGGGGGATGGTTGTGGCCGAAAAAGCAAGCCTGGTATCTACACCCGGGTCACCAAATATCGTAGATGGATTCGAGCACAGACTGGGGTATAGTTGTGAAGGGAGAAAAGACTCATATTTTAGTCTCTCTCTGGAATGATAACTGGAAACAACTGTGGAGGTGTTGTTCATTCATTTCACATTCAGGTGTTTTAAGTCTCAGACCAGAGAGTACAGTTGTCAGTAGTTTCCTCAGTAGTCTTGATGAATTCTTTTTGTGTTTTATTATTTTTGTGAATGATTTCCCTAAGGAGAGACATGTAAATATTTTAATTACCCTTTATTTTTCATGAAGGGCGCTGCTGCATTGTCAGGTTTGATCTGTATGCTATTTTTTTTATTTGTATGTATGTTCAATAAAAATATGGTGAAGAATGAAGAGTGTTTAGTTTTATATTCTAAAACTGTATACATATGTTCCTAATGTTTGTGCAAGTTGTTTATAATGCTTATGTGCTCTAGACTGAGAGGCCTAATTTTGTAAAGAATTTCGCATAAAAGGGAAGTATTACTTTCAAATGTTCTTATGTCTGTTGATATATACAAATGTATATATCAACACACATTTGTATATTTAAAGATATATTTTGAGGGATTGTTGATTTTTATTAATAAAATGTGATGTTTGTCTATTTGAATACAGGATTATGGAAACATCTGTATATATGGTCTATGGTCTTTTTCATTGCCATAAGCTCTTTAATATATTTTATTAAATGAAATATATATTTCAGTAAATAAAATATATATAATAATAAAATTATAAATAAAACTTACATTCTTTTTAACTACCTGACACTTTATGTAAATACACAGTCAGTGACACTTGATAATCAAGTTCAAAATATGTCTAAATATTTAATATTTGTATGCCTAAATGTACAAGTGCATTGTAAGTTAGGCTTTTTTTTTTTTACTTTTGTTTAATAAATTGTTATCTAAAGAATTAATTTTTATGATGATCTATTTTTTTCTTCGACTTTTTCACAACCTTGATCTAATCACAATCACTCAAGGGACTGACATTCCACTTTTTTAATTAATTTATTAAGTAAAAATTATTCATCTGTATCTTTTCAATGTATCATTGGTTGTTTATATTTACTATTAATTCATTAATCATTTATTTGTTTTAATAATTAATATTTAATTCCTATTATTCTGCGTTTGAAGGGGGG
>JAOXYF010000003.1:18510924-18524743 GCA_028565775.1 Sternarchorhynchus goeldii
ATGGTGTTGTGATGCCTGGAGAAGAAGTTAAGATGTCATAACTACATAGTACTGACACAGAGGACGATGAGATATGGAAGACGGAACGGAAAAACAATACTGTGCGTCGATGTTATTATTCCTACCTGTCTTTCATATGGCTAGCTTGGACTTTGGCTAGTTTAGCTAGTGATCTAGGCATCTTTTCTCCGCTTTTTTCGCCACGTATGGTAGGGTATGTTATTTATGTAAACTCTACAGAATATGTATAATTATGCAGTAGTGACTTAAGCTATTTGAGGAACTAGATTCAAAACACACCTACCCTCTAGCTAGCTTGCTAACTTGCTGACTAAGCGAGCTAGTCATATAGCTAACTGTTTGTGTTGCACGCTAGCTGTTACAGAGGCAAACAGGCTGACACATATTGAAATGCATTTCTTCTGTTAGATGCATTTGTTAGTCGCTAAAGGTTTGGCTCGCTAGGCAAATTTGGTTGAATTTGATTGCTTAAGTGCTGTGTCCCATGTGGGAAGTAAGTTAGCTAGCTAATCTAGCTATACTACCTAGCTAACTAATTGCCTTAAAGCTTACTAGCTGTGATAGCAAACTAGCATAGCCAACTCTCTTAATCGGTTACATATTATGAATATAAAGATGATTATATTTCATTTTATTTGTTACCGAAATCCCGTGCGTTTTTAACTAGCTAGTTAACTATATGTATGTGAAGTCTGAGTCTCATCAACTTACAGAATGTCTCAGATGTGTTGATGTTTCTGCATAACTACAGATTTAAAAACAACGTCAGTTTAACCTCGCCCATTTCACGATTGCGTGTTTTAGGACTTCTTTTAAGGTGTATGAAAAAATGGATTCTTTGGATCAAATGTTAACGGACCCCTTGGACTCAGGAATGGACAACGATGGATGTGTAATGGAGGAATGCATGTTGGGAAACTGCAGAGTTCGTATTCCTGAAGATATTCTAGAGGATGTAAGCAACAGCATTCTTTTCGCTGAAAGAGAAGTAGCATGCTTTTACTATTGTTCTTGTCATTAAAGTAAGTGTGTGTGTGTGTGTGTGTGTGTGTGTGTGTGTGCGCGTGCGCACATGCGTGGACATACGTGTGCATGTATGAGCAGCCAGAGATTTTCTTCTCTGTAATGAGTGAAAGTACGTGGTCTGAAGTTCTGACAGATGCACAGAGACAACATCTCCGCCAGCTTCTACCTCACTTTCCAGAGAATAACATTTCAGAACAAGACAGTGTCATCAGGGACCTCTTCAACAGCCAGAACTTCTGCTTTGGCAACCCCTTGCACCTTGCTCAGAAACTTTTCAGAGGTAGTTCTTTCACCGTTTATTAGTCAAGCTACAAGATTGCTCCATTCTTATTGTTTTATGTGAAGTTTATGTAACAATATGTCACTGTCCCATCTTCTCATGAAGATAATAGGCTAATTTCTTTTTTAAATGTTTCCTTAGATGGCTACTTTAACCCAGAGGTGGTCAAGTACAGGCAACTCTGTACAAAGTCCCAGAAAAAAAGGCATGTCTACTCCCTCCAGCAGTACTACCACAAACTCCTAAAGCAAATCCTTGTATCCAGAAAGGTAAACAGGCTGACCTCTCCAACACAGTGATTTGAATGATACAATATTTGATATGTCATCCAAGCAATATTTTTGTTATTGTGTAGGAGTTGCTGGATCTGGCGATTCGCAGTGGTCCAGAGCTATCTGTGAAACAGCGCCACCCTGTTCCCTCCCACAGGGAGGCAAGGGAGCAGCGTGTCGGGCGCAGAGTAGGCCGGATACTGAGGGAGGTGAAGGCTGAATGTGGGGACAGCAACGCGTCCTCTGATGAAGATGGTGAGTCTCTCAGGTGTGACTAAACAAGTATTGTGTGAGGAATGACTCCTTGATGGTAACAACAAAACAAGTATCATGCATTAAATTTCTTTTTGTGCTTGCAGACACAGCATCTTGGTTACCAGTCCCTCAGTCCCCATCTTCCCCAACTCCAACAATCTCTCTCAGGATTCTGCCCAGCCTCTCCACGCAGGACATGAAGACCATAGGTTAGTTCCATTGCAGACATCCACTGCAACCTCCACCCATTTTGTGATGAGAGACTGAGGGGAATATTTCTTAAAACAGACAGGACAGAGCTGGAAGAGAAGGACTTGAGAGTCATGTTGAGAAGACACAGAGAGAAGAGGAAACGACAACCAGTTAGTTTATCAACCTTCAACATCTTCTTTATGTCATGACTGTAATGTTTAATCTGAAATGTAGTGTTTTTGGAGTTTTTTTTGTTTGTTTAGTAAGATTAGGTTGTTAAATGGTCACCAATACAATAACAACAGGGAATATTCTTGGAAAATACTAAGATGGTATAGATAATTAAAAACCAAAGTGGGAGTATAAGAAATGGAACCACTTTTCCTGTCTGTGAAATTAACTTTACAGAAATTTTGTGACCAAAATAGTCTTTTACAGAATAATTTCAGTCTTTTCAATTGTTGAATTGGTTGAATTCTTGTATATTATAGGACAATCCTGACTTAATGACGTCTGACCTCCACCTTGGTGATATCATGACGCGTGTAAATGTAGGAAGAAAGGGATCCATTATGCGTAAGATTTATGATCTCAGCTGTTTACAAAATGTTTACCACCTCTTTGTTGCGTCCACCCATGTTTGTTTGTTTATTTTGCAACACATCACTGATGCAGGATTTCTGTAATTGTTAAATGTGTGTTATTTCTGTGGCCCCAAAGCCTTATTTGACTTGGCTTTGCCTAAAAAGAAGATGAGAGAAGAGAAGAGGCGACGGAAGATGAGGCCCATTAAAATGGAACCTGACGACGGAACCTGTGATGGCCACACCCCAGCAGCCTCCATGGCTGCTACCACTCTCTCTGACAACACGTCCACTCCTCTACAGAGTGTTAAGGAAGAGTGCGTCTGTCTTCCATCATGTAACACTCGCTCTCTCACTCCTGAGTTTGGAGCTATGACTCATGTGCTTTCTCTGTGCTGTAGACCCATGGAGGACTCCCAAAACAGCCCTGACATGGTGGAGGAAATAGCTGTTAGCTTCTTTCATCTGCTGGAAGACTTGCTTAGGCAGGACTGCCTGGCATCTTCTTCAATGGTACTCTCACCTCTGTCAAAGGACAGTGTTCACTAAAGCAGGCTTTACTGATAATGTATTTTGCTGTAAAATGGATTTGGTTTTTCTTTTTTGCTCTCTAGTTAGAAGAGAAGGTGCAGCAGTGGCAGGCCTCTCCTGCTAGTGCACTCAACCCCTGGTTCTCCATGGCCCCCTGTTGGTCAGATCTGGTAGTGCCTGCACTGCAGTTTTTAGCTGGGGAGAATAAATGTAAATAACACTCTTTGTTTTGTTTTGGTTGTTGGTTTTTACATCAGTTTCACCAGTCATATAGCACATAGTGTTTTAAGCTATTTTTAAGGCTAAGAAAGACTTATGAAGAAAGACATTTATTGAATGTTTTAGAATTTCTAAAGTGCACTATTTAGAGATGAACATTATTGTTGGTTGCCTCTGCTCCTCATGTAGCTGCCTCTGTGCCTGGTGGTTTCACTCCTTACGTGGAATTCAGAGAACTCTCTCAGCAATGGAAATGGACTGGTAATGTGACCTCTGTTCCTTTTTTAGTGGTATTTTTAAAAGTAGTGATAATGACTGTTCAAAAATAGATAGATAGTTCATAGATAGTCCACTAACTGCTTTTCTGTTTCTGGTGAGAGATTTAAGCTCCTTATGCTCCACCTTCTCCTAATGTTTTCTTTCAGGCTCCACCCAGGACGCAGAGAAAGATCTCAGTGCACTTTGCCTCCTTTGGTTGGAGTCAAAAGACCATGTAGTAGTCAAGGTACCTTTAGTGCAAACACTGGCCTCACCCTTTATCACAACTGTGATTGTGACTCTGCGTTTGTTTGTATCTACAGCAGGAAGGAGAAGAACCAGCTGAGCTGACTCCTCCAGCTCCCAGAGTGTGAGTCATTGGTGGCAGTTGCCTTAAATGTTACACATCCTTATAACTGCCTTTGACTGTCTTGCCTTGGAACACAAACCCTTTTATGAGGTGTTGCGCGTGTTTTAATAGGAGCTCCTCTTATGTGTCAGGTGGACTGATTATGTGGTGAGACCCAGTACAGGAGAGGAGCGGCATGTCTTTCAGGAGCAGGTGAGTGCAGCAGCCTCTCCCGAGTGGGATAATCAACCACTGAGCTCTCAGTTTGTCCGAACGAGTGCTCCTGCGTGTGGCGCGTGCCTCTCGGCTCCATCGTTAACCTCTGTGTCTCGGAACTATTAGGAACAGCGACGCTATGACCAGCCTCACAAAGCCTTCACCTTCCGCATGCATGGCTTTGAGTCCGTGGTGGGACCCGTCAAGGGAGTTTTCGACAAGGAGCCGTCCCTCAACAAAGCTCGTGAGCACTCTCTGCTGCGCTCCGACCGGCCGGCCTACGTCACCATCCTCTCTCTGGGTAGTGTGGCTTTAAGATGTACACAGAATCATACACGCAGGCTTTTAAATCTTAATGACATCGTTAAGATAGTCATAACATGTTAAGAAGTGTCACAACTGTTCCTGAATCAGTTTGTTGAACTTGGTATGTCCTTAGTGCGGGATGCAGCTGCTCGGCTGCCCAATGGTGAAGGTACACGAGCTGAGATCTGTGAGCTGCTGAAGGATTCCCAGTTCCTGGCCCCTGATGTCACCAGCGCACAGGTTCACACACAAACGCAACAAACGCTGCTTTTTGCGCACACTCTCTCTCTCTTTCATACACACACACGCGCACACACACACTGTTGTGCTCCTCGCAGGTTAACACAGTTGTGAGCGGGGCTCTTGATCGCCTGCACTATGAGAAGGACCCATGCGTGAAATACGACATTGGCCGCAAGCTGTGGATCTACCTGCACAGAGACCGGAGTCAGGAGGAGTTTGGTAAAGCCCCCTGCCAAGCACACATCGGATTCAAAGGCATTCAAATTACAGTCTAGGGCTGGTTTCATAGCCACAAGGTCCATGGCAACGCACATGGTGTATGACAAAACAAACCACGTGGTGCAGAACCGGTTTAGCAGGGAAAGGTGAAGTATCTTGTTGTGTCAGTGACAGTCACACCGAGTACGTAGGTCTTATTTAATGTATTTATAAAGAACAAATAATTACAGAAAGCAGGTCAAAATCGTCACTGAATTCAATTTAAATTTGAAATCCTATGAGTCCTGATGGTTGTGGTTATTTCATTGCACTACTCATGTTCTCGTCCTGGTCGGATTGCAGTAGTGTGGTAGAATAATGCCTGTTGTGGGGTGATGTTTGTGTGCAGAGAGGATCCACCAGGCCCAGGCAGCTGCAGCCAAGGCACGAAAAGCCCTGCAGCAGAAACCCAAGCCCACTCCAAAGCCTGTAAGTGTGGCCACACTCTAGAACCAGCCAGGTTTACACTCTAGAACCGGCCAGGTTTACACTCTAGAACCGGCCAGGTTTACACTCTAGAACCGGCCAGGTTTACACACTAGAACCGGCCAGGTTTACACACTAGAACCGGCCAGGTTTATTCCTGCTCCTTCATTTAGTCTCCAAAATGTTAATGCTGCAAACAGCCACCTTCACTGCAGTTATTTCTTTGCTTGCATTCATTTGAAATGGAAATGTAATGTGCTCAGTGATTGGCTCGACGATTGGCGTGCGTGTGTGTGTGTGTGTGTGTGTGTGTGTTTTTACATGGTAGAAGTCAGGCAGCAAAGAAACAGGAAATAAGATTGGTGGTACAGAGGGCCAGAGCTCTGGACCTGAGGGGGCTTCTACACCCGCGACCAGCTTCCCTCAACCACCCAGCACCCCAACACCAAGCACCCCCGTCACCCCCAAGTCCCCGCTGCCCCCAGTTGTGTCAACACCAACCAAAGTAGGCCTTCCAGATTCTGTCAAAACCAGCCCCAGGTAGGCAGACGTTGAAACGGCTTCCACCATTTTATACCTAGTAGAAATGTTTGAGAATAAATAACGTTTTTGTCTGGGTCCTGCAGTGTTCTGCTGGTATCTCCTCCCTCCATGCCTCAGCTGGGCACACTTCTGTCCGCTGGCCAGGCAGCCCCCCAGGCCTCTCAGCAGGCCTCAGTGCAGCCTGCAGCTCGGGTAGTCGCTCACTCCGCTGCTGCAGGCTCTCTGCCTCAGGTGCGCGTGGTCACGGCTCAGCCAGGCCTTCCCCCGGCCTCCGCGGGCCAGGCAGCAGCGCTGATTCACCAGACGCCCCACCACATCAGACTGCCTGTTTCCATGGCTCACAGCAAGGGCATCGCACAGGTCAGCTCAACACCCTCAGCCACCCTCAAGGCAGCAGAATAGTGCGTTTCAGAATTTGTTTTTTTTGGGGGGTTTTTTTAAATATCAAGATTTGCTATTAAATAGTACATGTTTTAAAACATAATGGTTCAAATGAAATGCTCCTCCAGTCAGTTTGAATGAACTGGAATGAAGGCATTATGCATTATTACATGTTCAGCTCAACAACAGTTCAGTGTCACTGTTTGACTGAATATAGACATTATTATTTGACAAAGGAAATTTAAACGGCTGCTTTTTGGTCCCACCTCATGCAGCTGGTCCTCGTATGTGACGGAGTCTTTTGGATGTGTGTCTTTTGTGTCTTTTGGATGTGTGTGTAGGCTGTGGTGACTCTGCCTTTGAGGAGCCAGTCCACTGGCAGTCCTATCCAGGTTCAAGCCACGCGACCACAGGCAGGCCTGTCCGTCACAGGCCTGGCGTCCGCCGTGGCGGTTAGCAAAGCCCAGACCAGCTCCCCGGGAAGCCCTGCTCACAACACGGCTTCGCCGACTGTGCTCCAGGCAGTCACCAGCCAGAACATCATCAAGCAGGTGCACCCTCACGTTTATTCCAGTGCGAGCTTTTTTAGGTCTGTCTGTTACATAAGGAACAAGCTTGTTGGAGTGTGTTGTTTTATTTGGCGGTTTTATGACTACACCTGTGCCTTTCTTACTGATTTTCAAACCAAATGCTTTATATATGCAAATATATATATCACCTGATTGACAATATAAAATTTTTATAATACAAAACTGCAGTAAAGTGTGAGTACAAACAAACTCCATGGGTGTGTGAAACCTCCAGGTTGCCATCACTGGTCAACTAGGCATGAAGACCCACAATGCAACAGGGATTCCCCTGACCGCCACTAATCTGCGCATTCAGGGCAAAGACGTTCTCCGTCTGCCCCCTTCCTCAATCACCACGGATGCTAAAGGGCAAACGGTGCTCCGCATTACCCCGGACATGATGGCCACGCTCAAACTCACCCCGGATATGCTGGCTAGTGCCACCAGTGCCACTGCCAAGGGCATCTCTGCGACCCTGCACGTGACTACTCCACCCCAGGCATCTCCCCCAGGCACCTCCAACCCTGTCCCCACATCCGCTCCCGACGCCCTGGCTGCCAAAGCCCCCTCCTCCCTGGGACCCCCGGGGGCAACCACCCTGGTCAAGGTGCACCCCGAGCTGAAGGCCACATGTGACGCGGCCATCCGCCTCATGCCCGCCCTGGCCGTCACCATGGCCGACCCCAAAGCACGCACCTTCTCCACCGTCACCTCCTCCGAGTCCAAACCTGGTGGCACCACCATCCGCATAGTGCCCAACCTGGGCGTGATACCACAGAAGCAGGGCCAGACCGTTACCGTGAACACCACCACCACCAGCACCAAGCCGGCCACAGCCTCTTCGGGCACGGCAACGGTCACCATAGCCACCAGCAGCGTGGCAGGAGCTAAAGGCGTGGCGCTGGGGCCCAGTTCTCCTCTCTCGCTGGGCACGGCTGCAGCTGCCGTCAGACAAGTTCCTGTCAGTGCAACCGTGGTGGCAACCACGCAGCAGGTGAGTACTTAATGGACTTAATGCAGCAAAACTCAAATAAAAAAACTGCCTTCTGACTTTCTCTTTACTGCCTTCTGTCTTTCTCCTCAGGGGAAGTTGCCTGCAAGGATCACAGTGCCTCTGTCTGTCCTCAGCCAGCCTTTGAAGAGCAAGAGTGTAGTCACTACACCCATACTGAAAGGCAACATAAGTACTAAGTAAGCCTCTCTTCTCAATTTTCTATCACTTTCTTTTTTCAGACTGTAATACTGTAGACTAGAGGTGGACCCAAAGGTGGAATTTTTTCATTCTGGCCCTTTCATATAAGGTGTCTACACCTTTCTCCTATAGACTACTGAAGCCGCAGTGTGCTAGTGTGACTTGAGTCTCTGTTCTGTGTGTAGTATCGGTAATCTGGGCAGGAACATCATCCTGACGACCATGCCAGCAGGCACCAAGCTTATCGCCGGAAACAAGCCTGTCAGCTTCGTTACAGCACAGCAGTTGCAGCAACTCCAGCAGCAAGGCCAGGCCACGCAGGTCAGCCGCTGGTTAACCCACCAGCTCCACATCCACTGCTTTTCTGCCACGTTTAAATGTGTGTTCTGGCAGCTGTGGCAGGGGGCTGGCGCTTTGGTCTGGTAGTCTAAGCACATGTTTATCACCTCAAAGACCAGGGTTCAAAGCCAGATGCGGTTGCTACCCTCTGCCTTTGCTACATAGTGTAAGTGTAATGAAGTTTGTGTGTGTGTGTGTGTGTTTGCCATCCCCCTCCACAGGTGCGTATCCAGACTGTCCCAGCCCAGCAGCTCCAGCAGCGCTCAGCAGCCAGCTCACCCAAATCCACAGTATCTACCGTGGTGGTGTCTACTGCTCCCTCCCCCAAAACAGCCCCTGACCCACAGTGACCCCACCCGGGACTGACAAATGTTGGAAGCTCCGCTACTACTGGGGGAGTGAGATGTACAGGCCTTAAACAGTGGCCTTAAACAGTGCACTGTGGTGAATATTAAGCAAGAGTACCAGCACCTTATCGTGTTGTGGAAAACCAGTGCTTGCCAGAACTCTGTGAAAATCACCAAGTGTGACATGTTTGGTGTTTAGTGTTGCTTTCCAACTGACAAGGCTGTCTAAGGCAACTTCTATCAGACCTTTCATGGACCTTTTGCTCAGTAGAATTTAGATTCCATTTCTAGTTAAAGAGGCCTTTTAAGGGCTTTGTCAAGAAGGGAAAATGTTTGACAACCAGAAACAATCTTTAAAACTCTGACCCTGTCCTTTACTGTATTAAGGAGATTTTTGTGATCTGAATGACCTACATTTTAGATGCTGTGATAGAGGTAAAGTTAAAGCAGATGATAATTGTGTACTTTTTTTTCTAAACAGAAAAGCCTAGTTTAATTATAAATAATATTTGTTTATATGTGATGTTTCATGTTAAATAAATAACTACTGGACAATCCCTTCTGAAATACTAACAGTACATATAACATCAGATACAGTATGGAAAAAGGCAGCTTGGTGCCTTGGGAGGGCTGATTCAGTGTGCAAAGTGCCACTTTACACACTGACGATTTATAATGCGAAGTAGGAAGCATATCTTAACTAACTTTGGTTTTCTTTACATTGAACTTCTGTTCACAGATGAAATTCTCAATGTAATGCTGTATGTGACCGTAACATATTATTAATCATATAATATTGTTCAATAATTGTAACCACAAAGGATCATTTCCATATGCATGTCCCATTAAACTGAAAGGCAATGCCTTCAGTTATTCACTACCTTACTCACTGTAACATAAGTGATACTCGCAGATAAGCACAGTAAAGTGTTCGTCTGCATTCCCATTAAGGTGCTCATACTCGCACTGTAGTGAGAAACAGGTCTGGCCAGTTTGTGACGGTTGTTTTATGAGGCTTGGTATGGCGTACTTCAAATATGCCTGTTGCTTAGATACAAGGTGCAGCTTACCCTCTTATAAAAAAAAAAATTACATTTTATTCAGTGTTCAAGTAGAATGATATCAGGATGTTTCTTGGGGAGAGGAGATACATTTTACAATGCTTTTTTGCAAGGCTGTGAGAACATAGGACTTTTAGCCTCTGTTTCTTTCCCTTGAAGCGACTATTGGGGTTTTTGGCAAGTTACCTAATTGGCCTGGTTGCATTCATATTTTCTATATGGGCAGACTGAATGCTATTTGAATAAATATATATATATATATATATGAGTGTGTCATTCTACCTGCCTACATGTAATTTAGCTTCATTAATATTTGGAGGTCTTCACATATTAGTGCTCAGGAGTCTTCATCTGATTCCTGGAGTAAAGCCTTCTGGGAACCAGAGTCTGTAAGAGAGGTTTTCCTGAGGCCAATCTCTATGTCCACCCTATGGCTCCCTCCACACCGTTTTATGCTCCTACAGAATGAGACGAGTATTGTTCAGTATGTATACAGGTAGGCGGTTACACAGTATTCAAAGTACTCAGTGAAGTTCAGCTATGTGAAAAAGTATTTTGAGATGCATGTATGCTGTTATGAGATTTAAAAAAACAAAACAAAAAACAAAACTGTCCACTCACCACCACACCACACCATAGTTGATCCCCACAATCAGTAAAGCTACTGCGATATGCCAGCAGAAGCACATGGTAATAAACATGATGTTGCCATGGCTCTCTTGGTCCCATTCTTCTCCATTCAGAGGAAACAGCACAAATCCTATCTGGTATACAAAGCAATATCTTATTTTAGAGTATTCAGACAATACTTGTAGCATGGGCCTTAAATAGTAATTCACCTGTAGGGCATTTTCATTGATCAAGCAATTCCCTAGGCTTCTTAGCAACCCAAGGAAGAATGAGAAACAAAATAATTATAATGCCTGGGCTTACCTGATAGAACCAGGTGCCTTGAAGAATAGCCATACTGCTCCTGATCAGCTCCAGCAGAGAGTTGTCCTGCATGAACACCTCGAGCATTGTGCTGGCTGACCCGGCAAACACAGCCACCAGTAGCAGAGAGTGAATGTGCTGGTCCAGCAAAGGTCGATTGTGGACGTGAAAATAAAAGAGAAATCCTGAAGGAGAGCAGATGGACAGAGTATGAAGGAAAACTCGCAGTTCATACTGGAACAGATCAGGCCAATATTTTCATAATCTAGGTGTAATTTGATTCAGAGGATTTAAGTTTTAAGTTTTGAATAACATTCAATTATTACATTTGAATAAATATACATTAACTTTTTTTGTATTTATGCAGTGATATTCCTAACACCACCATAGAGTGACACTGGTATCTAATACAATTCTAAAAGTGGATGGGAAACCATTTTTCTTTTACACTAAGCAGTGCAGAGATTTTACAAAAGAATGATACTGTATTCAGTAGAGAGACTAGTTTGCACCTTCAACGAAGAGTGCCAGAGACAGGGAAAACCGGTCGAGGCCTGCTGGCACAGGCAGAGGTGACATGCTGAGGACGTCTGCAATGCCAGAGATGCCATAGAACAGGTACATGGTGCTGTGCTGCCAGTTCATTAGCTTCACCCAGTCTCCATTGTAAAGGTGAGCATGAGGTCCATCAGGCACAAACTGTTCTGCCATGATACCTGGGGAGAGGATGTTTAAATTAGCCTTACACCATTCATATCAATCCAGAACAAGAAAATACAGTAAAAGGAGTAAAAAGGAATTAATGTCCCAGAGTGGAAGATCGTCACTTACCCACAAAAGCAAAAAAGATCTTGACAACCCCCTCAATGAAATCAATCCTGCTAGAGAGCAAAGGACGGTCTTGCCTCCCACCATGGTGCTTCTTCTTCCAGGTGTGTTGCATGGGGAATTTCACAGACCACCACAAGCCAAACAGCAAGAAGAAAGAACCAGGCAAGGCATGTCCTTTGAAGTTGGCCATCTTTTAGGACACGCCGTGAGGCACTTTAACACAACATTAAAAAAGAGTGAAATGAGAAGTAAAACCTCCTGGAGAGTGAAAGAGTATCCAAAAAAGAAGAAAAATAAGTAACCAAAGCACACAGTACTGCATATTAGTTATGTACACTTACACTGTACTACAGCCTAGTTATCTACACTCACACTGTACTTCAGCCTAGTTATCTACCCACCTGGTTATTATATGTCTGAGGGGCACTGGCGTAGGGGAAGGGCACGCAGGACATACACAGCGGGGGGCCTCGAGTAACGTCCCCGCCCCCCAAAAGAAGATCGTAAATAAACAAAAAATTAATTACAATTAAAACACAGGGTCTCCTCTCTACCTCTTGCGATTGGGCCCTAGAAATTTGCGCTACGTCACTGCTAAGGGGGAAAGGAGAGGTCAAGACAAATCACAGCTTTAACCTGTGTTTGTATAAAGTCTCTCCATATTGCTTACAAGACTAGATGACCAAACTGACACTGAAAAACTAACGCCAACTGCGATAGCCTGATTATCGCCTTTCCTCAGCTCACTGGCGGCCGTTGTCGACTCTTTATTTACATTCGAACACACCAGACAGATGATGAACGACACGCACTTACGTTCTACGCCTGCGCAAAAGAAAGTAACTCATGCTGCCCGAAGGTGCAGGCTTCTCACAACGCGTATACTGAGTTATGAGTGACCCTCACTTCTAATTGAGCCGTTTCCTTCCATAAAACTGAATACGGTAACGTCAAGGTAATTATAAATATGATAACTGATCTCTGACCTCTCTAGATAGTTACCTGAATTCTCTGGATAGTCAGCACTACAAAACTACTTTCCATATTGCTTGTTTCCTTGTTGCAAAAATGTTAGCCTACATCAAACCACAATGCAACAAACCTCCTTGTATTTATTATATCGCATTGAGTTCAATTTAAACTGAATAGCCAATCAGAAAACTCTCCATCACGGCCAACCTCCCACATCGATTCAACGTGCACAGTCGGCCAAAACAGCGCTGACAAGGACCAACTAGAGACAAGGGTAGCGAAAACGTCGGAAGGTCGGTCACCGATACCTTCCAACGTCCTGATGCCGTCGGCCTTACGGTCGATTGTCGGATAAGTCGGTCCCTAGCCTAACCAGTGCCCATCAATTTTGATCATAGTCCCGGTATGTTAAAACTGGTTGCTGATACAGCACATCTGATAAAGTTCTTTGAATGTATAGCCTGAAAGATAAGAATGGCTGTCTGCCATCTTCACTCATTTGGAATAATTTAAGTATCGTGATTTCGTTAAGGATTACATATGAACGACTCATTCGTTACAGAACAACTCTTAAGCTTGTGACAGTACTGAAAGTAATGTGCGCAGCTAGATTTTATTAGAAAAAACAGCAGCATCTGCGTTATTTAAATTGATCTCGCCTGACATTAATTTTAGGTATCTGTACACCTATTTAGACAGCGAGTTCATTATGAGCAAAGCATAATTTGTACTTTTTTAATCGAAACCATTATATTTAGAACGAAATCTGTTTATGCATTTTTTGCTGTTTTTTTTTTAGAATTAGTAATGGTAGTCGCAGCACTGAAAACTGCTCTGCTGTGGCTCAGTTCTTGCTTGGATGCGTGTCTGGAATTATAGCATTACACACAGATTCTTGCTAATCAAGTTTTTCGTGATTTGATTTCAGACACGTGGAGGTTAAGGGTACTGCCGACTACTAACTATAGGTCTGAAATTTAGTGTAGAGTACATACTGTGAAGCCTGACATTCTTCTTTATTTACTTCACTATGTGAATTAATACATTACTACACTAAAATCTGTGTAAATTTGAAAAATGTTTCATATAAAATGTTTCTCATATATATATAAAAATATCAACGTCCATCTTTGGTATGTATGACATATATATATAATTATATATATACTAACATTATTATTAAATTAGACAGCGTTCGATATATCATTATAATAT
>JAOXYF010000003.1:18529148-18541601 GCA_028565775.1 Sternarchorhynchus goeldii
GGAAGAGTGCTACAGGAGAAGCACACGGCTCAGCACGGAGTGGAAGAGTGCTACAGGAGAAGCACACGGCTCAGCACGGAGTGGAAGAGTGCTACAGGAGAAGCACACGGCTCAGCACAGAGTGGAAGAGTGCTACAGGAGAAGCACACAGCTCAGTTTTTGATATTTCAATATAAGTACAAGTCATTTTGCCTTATGTTCCTAATGTAACATAAGGGTTTCTTAAGCATACGTGCTGAATTCATAATGTCACAGCTTTTCTCTAGTATTTTTCAAAAGACTATTTACTGTTTTAGTATCCATTAAACATTTTACTTTGTAGAAGCAATGTTGAGAAGTGTGAAATGTGACGTCAAAAACATACTGAGTTTTATTTCATTTTGGAACAAATTGTGTTTGTCTTAGTAAAACTGCCCACCTTTAGCCATGGAAGGTCACAGCACTACAAAGACTAGTGTTCTCCTTCGTTCAAAACATCTGTTTTGTCCTTAGGTAAATTCTCAGGTAACTCCGAAGCACCTCACAGGCCCTGCATGACCCATTCTACTTATGTGTTAATAAATATTAACTTTTAAAAAGTGTTTAAGAAATGAGTTGCTCAAAAGAGTTGTAGATCAAAAGATTTAGTCAGTAGTCTATTAAAGTGAATCATTGACACCCGGGCATTTTAATTTGACAAATTGCAGAATTACTTTTATTTGATTACTCCAATGACATATGGGTTCACAACTGATTTCAGTCTCTCTTGCCTGGCTCACTTCTGAAGCCTTTAGCATGTGCAGTAGTAGGCGGAGATGTCATTGTTCCAGGTTCCAAATAGACCCTGCTTGACATCTTTGAGGCGGTACACAACACCAGCACCAAACCTCCTCTTGGATCCGTTCTTCTTGATGCGAGACCACACAGTCAGGCTGCAGAACTTGCTCACCACCAGAGAGGATGCACGGTTGTTCCAGCTCAATGGCATTATGGGAACGTCTTCATTGGGATAAATATCAAGGTACTGTCCTCCACAGCTTTGCTCGTAGTAGTAATCGCTGTCCTCAAACAGGCGAGCACAGAGTTTGTTGCCCTCGGCATCTTTCAGTGTGCTTGGGTCGGGGCACTGAGCATCCAGGCCCACGAAGCACAATGCACAAAGGAGAAGAGCGACAGCTACCTTCATGATTTCAGCGTATTGAAAAAACACAGCTGCAGGAGCCTTGAGCCAGCCTTATATACACAGAGCCACTGCTTGCCATTGGCCAGCGTGTGCGAATGTCAGTGCAACCAAACAGATGGGATGAAGGTTAATTTATGGGAGTTTCAACACAGTGTTTACTTTTGAATCAAACAAAATGGATAAAGTGTTTCAAGTAAGCAGGTATACTGTATTCATCAGATAATAAAAGAAAAACCAGCTTGATACTCTGAGGCTTACATACTTTTCTTATACAAACATACATAGTTTAATTTAGTTAAACTAAGAAACATTCTTCAGTTTTTACATTTCATGTTAAGTATGTAAAAGCATCACACTTTCTAGTGAATGTCCACTTTGTATTGTACACAGATTTTTTTCAATGGTCTATTTAATTTGATTTATAATGCTATTATAAATAGTTTTCATTTTAGCTATTGGTCCTGTTGTGACATGATCTGCTTTTCACTTTGCATGCCACTATGTAGTGCCAAAATAATAGTTGTATGTATGTTGATCAGACATAATTCTTCACCAAGAACTGAATTCAGCAAACCTACAGCCAAATGAATATATCCTCCAAGTCCAATAACTCAAATGAATCTATCCTCCAAGTCCATTAACTCAAATGAATCTATCCTCCAAATCCAATAACTCAAATGAATATATCCTCCAAGCCCAATAACTCAATTGAATCTATCCTCCAAGTCCAATAACTCAAGAACAAACAACGTCAAATACAAAACATTTATTAATTTGACTGCTTGCTGTTTTAAAAGATAAGAACCCCCATGAAAGTACCACATAGGTGAATTCAAAAAGACTGACATATAGGGTAATGTGCAATACTGTAAAAGAAATTCAACGTGGTCTCAGATTGTCATAAAAGCACGTCGTGTAACATGAACAGACATTAAAACATTAAGGAACAAAACAGCAAAAAAAACAGATCTCCAGAACATGATCTCGTACAATGACTTCTGGTAGTTTGGGGAAGTGACGTCATTCTATCTAATTTTCTTCGGCGCGGGAACATCCGATACTGTGAGAAACATGGATGTTGAGATGAAAGACGTTGATGTCAAACAAATCCACGAAGACACACAGCATAACAAGGAAGACACAAAGATATCGACAAGTACTTATGAACTTCCATGGTATGGACATCTAAAGTGTTATCGTGCAAAACGTCCTGAGGGAAAAACGAAGATAAAAAGCGTTAGCCAGCATGCAGCTTCGCAGTGTTGACCCTAATTTTAGTGACCTAGCTAGATTTAGCTAGCCAAGTAACCCCAAAGTTGTCTTTTTTGTGCTAGCTAAAAATGAGCATTTCAGTCGTGTTTAAATATAGATACATTAAATTGTAAGATTAACATAGCTACCTAGAGTAGCTAGTTAGCTAGCAGCTAATTTTATAAACGGTGTCTGCACGTATCATCAAAGCAGCAAGATAGTTGAGTGTCTAGTTGGGTAACTATGTAAGTGAAGGACACTGAAGAGCTTTGTGCTAATAATTTTTTATTTTACTCGAGAATTGTTGTTTTTCTAGGGTTGAAAAATACAGACCTCTGAAGCTGAATGAAATCGTTGGAAATGAGGAAACTGTCAGCAGACTGGAGGTCAGTTGCCACTCCATCTGACATGTGTTCGAGTATAGTAAAGTGTATATGTAACAGACTGCAGGTCAGTTACCACTCCATCTGACATGAGTTCGAGTATAGTAAAGTGTATATGTAAAAGCTGTGTCTTTCCTCTGCTGGTCAAACAGGTGTTTGCTAGAGAGGGAAATGTACCCAACATAATTATTGCAGTAAGTATAGATTTTAATGTCGCTAAAATTTGATATGAACAGTTCACTCAACAATAGCTCTACTTGTACCATCATCTGTTAATAAAGTCTTGATAACATTCTGATCTAATAATCAGAAAATGCTCTGATTAAAGGGTCCTCCAGGTACTGGGAAAACAACAAGCATTTTGTGTTTGGCAAGGGCTCTTCTTGGCTCTGCAATGAAGGATGCTGTACTTGAGCTGAATGCCTCAAATGATCGGTATGTATATACTGTTAAAGATTTACAGCACTACATAAACAGTAGTACCCTACAGTAGTCTTCTCCAACCAGCAAAGTACAGCATAGACCCGAGTGAATAGAATGAGTTGCCGTACAAATGACATGCATTGTTGGATTTTATTGTGGGTAATGTAGTTTGTAATAATTCAGGACCATGACACTGTATGCAGTTAGCATTTACTAGATCAACCCTGCTCTAACTCTCACCCTGTCCAACACATAGTTGGTCCTGAAGGAAATTGCATCAGTGGGCAGATAATGGATTTGGGGGATAATTTTTAATCCTGGACAGTGGCCTGTCTGCTCATGCAAGCATGCCCAATGTATTTCTATAGTGATAAACACTGAAACACAATGTATGGAATCGGCTCATCTTGTAACTCATTCTTCAATTCATATAGAATATTCAGGGCACAGGGTGTAGACAAACAGGTTATTGTAAGTAACAAAGCAGGTCTACTTGCTTAGTATCAGACTAGGCTTATTTGACTTGCATCAAGGCTGAAAGATTTGACTGTTTATGTTGCAGTTCAATAAAATGTTATTCACTTGGAATGTCATATACTAAGATACTTAAATTTAGTATGGATTTAATAATGCAATATAAATCGACCTGTGAATCTCACATGCTCATATTACCATCATCATTGGTAATCATCATCAGCATCACTGTGTTATCTGCATAGATAGTTCAGCAAGAAATGGGAAAATAAGACTCCCCAAACATTTGAACTATTTAAAGACCTCTAAACTAATTTAAGCATTTAAACTAATCACTGTTTTCAGTTTCCCAGTGGTTCCTCTGAACCTCTGCCACAATATTTGCTAGAGATGATGAGAGGAATATTGCACTTGTAATCTCTCCAGCCAAACTCACTTCAAAAAAAGTAAATAAAAGCGGCAAGCATTATTTTGGGATTTTATTTATTTCAGAGGTATTGACGTTGTCAGAAACAAGATCAAGATGTTTGCCCAGCAAAAAGTTACTCTCCCTAAAGGGCGTCACAAAATCATCATTCTGGATGAAGCTGACAGGTAACAAATACAAAAGATTAGGATACAGACAGATGTATGTGATTGTTTGGAAGGCACTTACCTGTCCTGTTGATTTTGTTTGCATGTGTGTGTGTATGTCTTTAAATTAAGTATGACTGATGGAGCTCAGCAGGCTTTGAGAAGAACTATGGAGATCTACTCTAAGACCACACGATTTGCCTTAGCCTGCAATGCCTCAGACAAGATTATAGGTGAGTACCTGTCTTGTATTGTTCAAAACTGTTTCAGTACAAGATGGAACAATATTTTTGTTTTTTTGTATATTTAAAAAAAAACAAAACATTTTGGTCCAGGGACGTGGTGTTGATTTTATTTCTCCCCACCCCCCATAGAGCCCATTCAGTCCCGCTGTGCCGTCCTGCGTTACAGTAAACTTAAGGATGAGCAGATCATGATGCGACTGATGGAAGTAGTGGAGAAAGAGGGTCTGCACACGACCAATGATGGCCTGGAGGCTATTATCTTCACCGCTCAAGGAGACATGAGACAGGTCAGTGAGGGACTTTCTGGGCTTTACACTAAACAGTATTTAGTGTGTCTGTGTTACAGTGCTCAACTTGTGTCTCCAGGCCCTGAACAATTTGCAGTCTACAAATTCTGGATTTGGTTTTATCAGTAGTGAAAATGTGTTCAAGGTAGATATCAGTTTGATGCTTTCGACTTCCAACACATTGATTACAGCTGGAGAAAATTATGGTTTTAAAAATGTGTAGGTTGTCTGTGCTGAAAGTGATGCAATTTGTCTTTGTTCAGGTATGTGATGAACCACACCCTCTGCTGGTTAAAAGCATGCTTGAACACTGCGTCAATGCTAATATTGATGAGGCATACAAGGTAATGTCAGTTTATATTTCTGTTAACATAACGATGTAACTAAAAATGTAAACCACGTTATACGGCACTAATTGGTTCCTTCTCATTTAATAGATAATTGAGCAGCTTTGGCTACTTGGCTATTCTCCAGAAGACATAATAGGGAACATTTTCAGGGTGTGTAAGACCTTCCAAATGCCGGAGTACTTGAAGCTGGAGTTTGTCAAGGTAAGGACCTTTATTTTCTTTAGTTTCTTTCATTATCTGAAACCGAATAAACGCGCATCCATCCACATTTTTAAAAACATTCTGGCCCACATTTATATCTTAGCCTACAAATAATATAACCAATGTGAGTAGTGTAACGGTTGCTGTACAAAATGCTGTATAAATAAAATTTGACTTGAATTTTTTTGTTTTTTTTTTTACTAGTTTGTGTAATGGTAAATGTTGCAGGAAAATGTTGGCTATTGTGCTAAAATACTGGCTATTGGCTATTGTGCTAGTATACTGAAACGATTTCTCTTTTTCTCAGGAAATTGGCTACACACACATGAAGATAGCAGAAGGTGTTAACTCCCTCCTACAAATGGCTGGACTCTTAGGACGACTGTGCAGCAAGACTGCTGCAGTTAATGCAAACTAAGCCATACTGCTTCATACTGCCTCAGTATACTCATACTCTCCTTGGCATTACTGGTCTTAAAGTCTCCCAGTGACGATGTAAATAATTCAATAATAAAGTGTTTTCAGTTACGTATCCCCGGTTGTATTCAGATTTATCCATCAAGTGCAAGTCAGCAGTTTTGATGCTATGTTATGAGGGACAAAACAGAAGTACATACACTGCTTTGGTCCAAGAACCTCTAACTATTACTACTAAATGATAAGGACAATTTTATGTTTAATGTAGTGACATTGCAACATAATAGTTTATTAATAAAAAAATAATTAGTTCATCTTGCATCTCATTGTTAAAAAAAAAAAAGGGTTGGTACATTGATAATTTCACAAATGAAAAAAAAAATGTAATTCTGAACAAAATCAGACCTAAATACTCCTATGGTTTACTCAGTCCAAGTATCTTAAAGAATTTTTTTATGGTAAAGGTGTTAATCCATGTTCACATAATCTGGTTCATCTGTTTCAAAGATAAAGATCAACGTGAGCTTGTTTCTTTTTCTCTACTAATAATAGAAATGTCTTTAAACAACAACAAAAAAACAGTTACCTTCATCAGGGTCGTGCAGATATTTTGTGTTTTCGTAACTGCTGTCTGTTGGTAAGTAAATATGTATTTTAGCACTTTTCTAGAACAAGTGCTTACAAATGCAGAACAATTATGGGCTGTATTTCTAATGACTACACTAAAAATTAATTCTTGCCTGTACATAGAGAAAAAGATTAATTTCATAGTACTTACCAGAGTCATGGTCAATATCTTTTGTTGGAAAAATATTGCTATATGTGCCTGTCTCTGGGGAACAAAAAAAAGGTAAAATGTTACATATGGGTGCTTGTGCACTCATAAAGCATCTAGACAACACTGTGAATATGACCTTTGCTTTTTTCAGCCACACATACACCACAGTGCATTTCACTATACTTTATCTTACACTAGAACGTGTGCTCTTGTCTAGTGTTTATCTTTCAGATGCCGCGGTTTTTCGTGACCTTTCCAGAGGCAGCACACAGCCTTTATTTCCCCACGCGTTTCATTACAGCTGAAACATGCAACAGCTTTAAAGGCCTCATGTCATTAGAGCTGCATCAAGCAGCTGTTTGTCTGAGACGCTTACCATTGTCCATAAACTCGTCAGCTGGAATTCTGTATGGTGGGGTTGGAATTGGATCTCTAGAATCAAATGATTGCAAGTACAGAAAACACGAGCACATTTGTGAGTTGTAATTTGCCAACAGTGCATCTCGTTTTTTAAAAGTAACCATTTTCCTCATTTAACATGGTGATTAAGAGTACTTACACATATATTTGTTCCAGATTGCCACAGTTTGCTGCAAAAAAGGGCAGTGTGAGTGAATAATGGTAGTGCATGAAGCAGTACAATTTTTTTATAAAAATATGTTTAGATATCTAATGGTGAAATATTAACTTAGACTTGGAACATTCTGGTAACTTCCTTGGTTGTTCTCAACAGCTGAAAAAGTCAAGAAATGTATACTGTTGTTGATGTTATCAATTTTCTTAGTAAAATTGGTAACATGTTTGACAACTGAAACTGCTTACCATTTAACTGGACTTCATGTGCAGATTGCCTTATAAAACAAAAAAGAATTCAAAGAATTGTACACTAGTCAGGTTCAAAGAAAATAATTTCAATAATCTCAATATATAGCAATAAAATTATAATTTATATATAATTTATATATATTTCAGAGCATTATTATTTAAAGTACTTGAAATGGGTGAAGTATGAAGTTTCTGGTTACAGTTTTCAGTACACTACCCTGTCTCGTTAGTAGGAGGCTGCGTAGGGGGTTTCTGGTTAGGTCTTGTCACTGTAAAAGAAAATCTCTACGTATTTAAACAGCATTAGTAGGGATAGCTCACAGTTCCTTACTCACATTTTGGGATTGCCTTTGATGACAATATTAAATAAGCTTAAAAAAATTGACGACTAGTCAGTGAAGCATTTGTCATGGTTCAAAATTGCATGTTAACACTTTGATGAACACTTCAACAAATCTGGGCCTAAACTTGTTGGAACATTAAACATAAAGATAATTTCTTTACCTTTTTTTGATCGCGTTACAGCAAATCTGCTCCCATTTTGCTGACTGAATGAGACCAAAATAACAACAGTGGAACTTATTTCTATTCCATCATTTAGAAAAATCACAGTTAGAAAGACAAAATTGTTATGGAGCGTAGCAGATCAATAACAGAAAACCTAATCTCGCAATAACTTACAATATCTGCTGATTATAAATCTGGTTATCTGCTTGAACTATCTCTGCAAGAGAAATAATGTTTGAACACCAGAAGTTAATACAACTAATGCAATTTTGTGTGCTGTATGTGGGACAAGAAGTAATATATATGGAATAGTACTTACTAGTTTTCTTCCCACACCATAGGCATAGAGCAGAAATACACCCTAGCATGGTCAGAGACAGGAATCCAAGAACAGCCCCTTGATGACTTGTGATCTCAATCATATCTTTGGAATAAAATCCAATGAGAAAAGCCATCACACATTTTTGATTGAGAAAACGTAAGTCTATACGTAGCATAAACACCTGAAAAATAAACACCTGAAAAAGTGTGAAGAACTGCCTATCCAGTTACTTAAATAATCAAAAGACTTTTTTTTTAATAATCAAAGGATTTTCAGGAAAGATTGCACCTAACCCAGACTTTGGAGCTTTATGAATTTATGAATATTTTGTCTTCTGACATCAGGATTTATGTGAAAGACAGCTAGCAGTGTTTAGTTTCATTGTAAAAAAGGAGTCAGGGCTCAAATCCTGTCTGTGATGACTGAAGATCTTTTACATTGTTACACAGCAGTGTTTTTGGAGCTGGTCTGAGGAGGCATGTACCGGTTACACAAACAGGTGCTGCGTTTGATTCAACTGATAAAAGATTTGATTATTTAGTTTGACAAAATTAGATTTAACAAGCTGACATGCTACAGGAATGAATCATTATTATTAGAAATAAAACAAACACTGTAAGCTTTTCTCATTCTTTTGACACCTGTTTAAGTGGACTATTTATACACTTCTTCAGGACGTTTTCTTTTCATGAACCATTTTAATGGTTACCATTTTAATATCTCATGTTTACAGTGTTCTGAAGCAAATAATATAATGATAAAAGACTGAAGAAAAGAATATTACCTTATTGTTTTAGTATGCAGCCATTCTGATGTAAAAACCTCAAGTCTCAAGTTTGTAAGTGCTGCTGTTTCCTGTTTCAAACTGAAGTCAACCACATCCGTGCAAGAGCTGGACAGGGGACCACCGCATCTTCACTGCTCAGGTTTTTTTTATTTTGTTGCTAATGAAATATTCACCCATTATTTTATTTTTAATGCAGCAATTTTGTCATCTTATGAAGTAATAACTTTATTACAACATATTTCTGTAAATGTACTGGTGATATACTGTTACCCCAACCTTACTCCAAATCTTCAACTTTTAATCATAGCCTCTATACAGCTGAATTGCTATAATGGTTATATACTGGTTATATACTGGTTATATACTGGTTATATACTGTTACCCCAACCTTACTCCAAATCTTCAACTTTTAATCATAGCCTCTATACAGCTGAATTGCTATAATGCTACATTGCCTTTTCCTCCAGATCAATCCCCACAAAGCCTTAAGATAAAGATTAAAATGCATCCTGGAATGTCTAATAAATTCTAGTAAATGTTCAGGTATGCATTCAAGCCATGCTTTGGAATGTTGGTTTCTCTAGTGCTCACAGAAATGAGAGACAAGACGTGTGCTTAGAAATGAGAGAGACATAGCTGCGTGTTTAGAAAGCTGGTGGTGATCAAGTCAAAACTGAGTTTATTTTGTCACTCAAACTCATTTCAGGTTACCTGATGGATTCAAATATATCTTGCACCTGCATACATATGGTTTTCACATACTAGCTGACAACTGACAACTGATTGTGAAATCTGCAGCCATACCAAACCAAGCCTGCTTGCAATTTAACCCTAAAAGAAAGTGTAAAAAACACATGGAAATGATGACTATTTCTATTTTGATATACTGCCATGTGACAAGGTTTTTAAAAGTTAAATTCTGGTTTTGTTTTGATGGAATTAGTGATACTTTCTGAAGATGGAAAGAATTTATATGTATACTACTATCACATGTAAGCACATTGTGGGAGTATCAGTAGGTGGTGTGGAGTCACGTGTTTGTTTATTTTTTCCAACATGAAACAAATACACCCTTTTCTTTATGTGCTATTAAAATCGTTCAGGTATTACAACTGAACACAATTAAGAAAGTTCAAGACCCCCTCACTGAAATTAACATTCATCTTTTAATCTCAGTAATGGTTTTAGCAGAACCTCAATGAATGTAAGAACCCGAATGTAGGACTTTATAAAGAACCTCAAATACCCCATTTAATATAGCTGCTTTGGAACCCACGTGAACCCATGTGATGAAATGTTTTGTATCACACAAGAAAAGTACACATGCACACACATACATACACACAAAAGGGGGGAGCAGGGGTGAGAACTGGACAAGTGTGTGCCTAATTCACTCAAGGTAAGGTTCTTTAGGTCAGAGGGAGCAGGTAGAGTATAGAGTGCTGAATCACTCAGTGTCACAGGTATAGAAACACAGTACCACTCAGAGGATGGAAGAGGCTACATGACTGTATTTCTTCAGTATACAGCAGATGAAACTGGAAAGAAAAAGAGAGCACTTCCTTAAGAACTTCTTATAACCACCAACGCATTTTAAATATACTGTACACCTTAGGTGTCTTTAACCCAAAATAATGTTTCCCAAATAATAAATGATCTCTTGCGAATAAAAAGGATTCATTATAATATTAGCAAGACTGCATTTGATGTGTTTGTGCTTGTGTGAGCAGATACAAACTTACGTGCACTGCTGCTCATACTGGAGGACAAGTAGCTGCTTCCACCTGCTCCAAACCCAAATCCTCCTCCCAAACCTGTTCCCAGGCCTCCACCCAGGCCCAGTCCAAAGCCAAACCCTCCTCCAAGACTGGCACCGCCTCCGAACGTTCCGGCACCTCCTGCTCCTCCTGCTCCTCCCCCTGCAGCTCCACCTACTGTTGTCTTTGACATGTGCACGGTGATACCTCCCCCAGACTTCAGCCTGGTAGACAAGAGTCACGTAGTCATTTTCTGCATGACTACACTGAAACAGGGAAACAGCTCAGTGGGATGACAGTAGGTCAGCCAAGGTGCCTCTTTACCTGTTCTCTTCACTATCCAGGAGTTTCTTGTATGCTGTAATTTCAACATCCAGAGACATTTTGCTGGCCAGAAGTTCCTGGTATTCTTGTCCATAGTGTGTAATTTGCTAAAACAAAACAACAGTAGGATTAATGAGGTATGTGTGAAAATTAACCTTCTGTATTTGTGTTTACTGAGAAAACTGAGCTACTTTTCTGAGGTCATCCAGCTGGGACTTGAGGGTAAGCACTTGTTCTTGGTAGGTGTCGGTGTGGGAGCTGGAGTGAGATTCGGCCTCGTCGACCTGAGAATCCAGCTGGACATTCTGAAGGAAAATAGCACATCACAAATCCACACCTCCCACACCAAAACCCACAGGACGACCCTCTTGTTTCAAGAATACAATAGGGGGGAAAAGACGATTTTGTTACATACGATAGATTTAAGCCGGTCGATTTCTCTCTGCACTGAGTCAATCTGCAGTTTGTAAACGCGCAGCTCTTCCTTGGCAGCAGTGAGAGACTGAATGCTGGGTTGGGACGATACCGTCATCATGGAAATCTGCAGTGACATATGACCATGACAAAAGATAAAAGTCTTAAGCTATGTGTCTGTTAACGAACCTCTTTCAAACTGGAGAATTACGATTAATTGGGGATACTCCATGTGTCCACTAGGGGGAGACACAGGCATAAAATTAAACGGCCTACTTTGTAGTGATGTGAAAATCCATTCTGAGAAAATGCTTTAACCATTTATGTAGTTTAATTAATGAAGTTCCCTACACTGTCCTGCACAGAAAGAAGAGCGTCCTGTTTGCTGCGTTGAGCCAGACTTTCATAGTGTTTTTTAACTTCTGCCAGGGCAGAGGTCAGGTCCTGGGCCTGGGCGGTGTTGTCCACGGAGATGGAGACTGCGGATTTCACACTGCCTGTTACGATGTTCCTCACCTCTTTCACTTTCTACAAATCACACACACACACACACACACACACACACACACACACACACACAGACAGAGAGAGAGAGAGTAAGAGAGAGTGTTAACAGTAACACAAGTAAAAAGTAACAAAGTATATCAGAGTTGTAAGTACAGTTATTTGGGTACTCACAGCATCATATACTTGCTTAGATAGAGAAATCTGGTCTTCCAGGCCACTAATGTTGGTTTGTAGCTCAAAAATGGTAAGGTACAAATTATCCACTTCCTGTTGAAATTTAAATGTAATTATACATTTATAATTATAATATATAAAATGTATATAACATCATAACACACATACAGATATATATATATCTTTGAAAACCTTGTGAAGAACACAAGGTTTCCAAAGAAACAGAAAATTGTGGATAGAAGTCCTTCATCAGCTGTCCAAGCAAAGTGCTTGTGTACTACATTTATATATA
>JAOXYF010000003.1:18541887-18554112 GCA_028565775.1 Sternarchorhynchus goeldii
TACAAATCAAATCATTAACTAAATCTTACATGTGTTGTCAGTCGACATACAAAAGATTTAGCGTTGAAAGCGCTGTACAGGAATATTTTTAATACCTCTTTTAGTGTGGTCCATTCCATTTCTAGAGTTTTGGTCTGAATTGCCTCCTCGTCATATCTTAGATTAAAAAAATGTTTAGTTATGTTTTTTGTTTGCAGACTCGCATTTTGACGAACCTATAAATAGGTCCTATTGTTCTGTAATTTATGCACATCATTCTGTGCAGCCAAATTAAATAAGCAAATCTAACCTGGCTTGTACGTCATCAATGATGCTTTTGAAGTGCTCGATCTCAGCAATGATTGCCTCTTTAGTGCCAGTGAGACTATCGATCTGGGATTTGTAGGTCCCTATGGCTGATGTGAGTAGGATGGAGGTGCTGGCTGGGCCGCCCTGTTCCGGGTTGGTGAACATGGAGATCTTGGCTTTCAGCACAGCATTGTGCTGTTCCAGCGACCGCGCCTGAACAACATCGGTCACACAGACCCTACGGGTTAGAGCTGGGGGGGGGGGGCAGTAAAAATCACTCTTATCGAGTAACTATATCACTGATTACAATACTATTCCTGGGGGTCAGATTTATGTGCATGGTTCAGATTTCCAAGAATTTCATCGACTGCTTCTTATCTACAGTTGCAGAAATTCTGAACCCCAGTGCCTCAGCACATCAATGCAAACTTATTAAAGATGCATCATGGATAACTGATAAACAACATTACTGTTAAAAGTTGATAACATTATGGTAAAGAAGTCAAAGGCTTACCTTACCATATCAACTTACCTTATCAATAAAGGAAGCAAATTTGTCGTTAAGTGCTTGCAGTTCTTCTTTCTCCTTTAAGCGTGTGATCTGTACAGTGTCCAGGGATGGGAGAGAGGGGTCAATACTGGGCACTGGACTGACACCAGCATCTGCTGTGGTGCTGCTGCTAAGGAAGGAGGAGTTGAAACCATAACCTCCGATCTTAAAGACACGCCCACCCAGGCGAGCTCTCAGTGGGGCCATGCCTCCCCTGAAGCCTGCAGCCCTGGAGCCAGCAACACCCAGAGCAAGGGCACCTCCTCCCAGGCCGAGACCTGCTCCAGCACTCGAGCCAGCACCCAGACCTAAACCCAGGCCTCCGCCCATCCCTAAGCCCAAGCCAAGGCCAGCTCCCATTCCCCTCGCCAAACCTAGCGAGCGGGACAGAACGGCGCTAGAACCTCCAATGCCTCTGGCCCCCGAGAACAGACGGTTGCCTCCGTAGGTAGCTCCAAATCGGACGGCTCCCCCACTGATTCGCATGGTTGTGTCTGCCATGTTGACTAGTAGATCTGGGGTCCAGAGCTTTGCAGAGGAGTCCTGGCACTCAGTCAGACTGTCCCACGCCCTTTCTGGGCTTTAAATAAACAGGGCATCGCAGGGGCTGGTCCACCCTGGCTGCTGCTGATTTGCTGTTAATGCTGCAAAAGTCTAAGTCAAATGTTCAGTCTGACTGACAGTGCAGCGTCTCCCCTGCAGGCACTGATCTGCCTCAAACATGTCGAGGGTTATTTGATAGCCGATGGCATGAGTGCAGCTGAGCCCGTGAAGCCCTGCAGCCTCCTGTTTCTGTAGAAAAAAGTTTTTAAAAATTATTATTGAATTCCAAACAGTGAAGTCTGGAACAATTTTATCTACTTACACTTTACATATCATACATAACTACATATAGAGTTTATGATACAAATCTAAGAATTTAATGGGTTGTCCAATCTGTAAATCAACTTAGCTTTGACAGTGAGCAGCAGGTGAATACACTTTATCATAGTTTTTGCCCCCAAGGAAAGAGAACAGCAGTAGCGGCACACTGAGGTATGTAACATGCTGTAACAGAAACTCTACTGGAAAGACAAGATCAAGACAAGTATAATGAATCCTGTATGGGTAATTCCAGACTTCACAACAGCTTACCAGCTGGACCTCAGAATACATTTTCACTTTGTGAACAACCTCAAAGAAGAAACATTTTGAGTACCAAGGGATTTCTTGCTAGTTTCTTGTCTGAATCTAAAAAAGAAAAAGGTCTAGTGATGTTGGCTCAGTCCCTGGGGTATTGGTTTCAGAAGACATCTAAGAGCTTTTTCTCAAAGGCAGCAAAAGCCTGAGAGCTGCCTGTTCCTGCCTCTTATAGCGAACACCTTGCTCATCCTCATCTAAAGGAACTCACTTTAATCCATCAGCTGTTGTATTCAGTGCCAGTGGAAGAATCGCATAATTTCAAGACCGTGATTTCACTCCCCATGGGTGCATTTAATTGAATATATTCACAGATAAACATTTAGACATGGATTTTTCTTGTGGTGTATAAAAGCGGGGGCAGTACTATGAATTTGGGATGTCTCTTGGTAGATTGAGCCTGCTGTACAATGTCAGATCCTTAACCCAAGTCCTAACTGCCCAAGAGCTCACCGACTCAATACAGCATGAGCACTGGGAGTCTGGAGTAAAACAAGCTCAGAACAGAATTAGTTATGAAGAGTGTTTAAATAAATAAAAAAAATTATTATTACTGAAACAAAAGATTTACCACACTTCCTGGGATCCTCGGGAAAAGACAATAACATTTATTTAGCACAGATAATTAATAATCTTTATTTAGCATTGGATATTACGCACCTACAATAAGTCTTGTTTCAGTTAGTATGCTATAAAACATCCTTTAGCAATTTAAGAAAACAGCATAACATTTCATTCAACAAAAAGCTGTTTTTCTTCATTTCTTTCAAAACTAAAAACATTAATTGCACTCTTAAAGGCAATGCAATGAAAACATTAATGCTAATCAATTTATTATGCATGTTTAATATAATTGCAATGGATAGTCTGACTATAATCACTTCTGAAATGAAATATGACAAATTACCAAGTGATTAAACAAAGACGAAACATATAGCACGGTTTTAAAGATCATTTTGAGCTGTCACAAATCTAAAATAGTGTCTAAGCTGCATCTCACAGTATCCAGACCTTAAACCCCTAGGTAGTTAAAAATGAGAACGTTCCGTTTCATGTTACAAAAAAGTTCCTCATACTTTGCCTGTTTAAACAACTCTACATTAGACGTTCTACTCGGAGTTCCGCATAATCAGCACCTCGGACAGTACTCCGGAAACCATTGTGAAAAACGTAATCGTATCCCACAGCTTCCCTGTTCAGATACTTGAATGTCCCTTTTGTCCACTCACAGAGCTTGAGTCTAGTATATAAGAACAGGCGAAATTATTCGCTTAGCCTACACAAGTAACTTTATACGTCAACGTATAACCCGTTTTACTACTATGGAGAAAACACTAAAAAGTAGATAGATTTCCAGGGATACTAACATTAATACGCAATGGAACGTGTTCAGTAATTATGTGCTGACGTATTTCACGATGCATCTTTCATATGTACAAGTTCCACATAGTTTTATATCTCCACTGTATCATGACACAGCAACAGTCTCAAGGATTCCGGCCTCCCCACGTTCCGTGTCACCAGTCTTTGCAGGTAAAATGGTAGTACAGTCGTCGGGCAGTGCACTTTGCTTGTGTACGGAGAGTGACTGATGCTCAGTGTCTTTCGCTGCAGGACGAACGATCATGCAACGCCTTAAATCCGGCTTTGCTCTGGTCGGTACGGGGCTGCAATTATCCCGCTCGTATTCCTCTTGAGCTTTCTGAATCTTCCGCCTCTTCATCTTGCTTTTGTGGTAGTGGTATGTGGTCAGAGAAAGCACTATTATCCCGATAATTACGAGACCCAGCAAAGTAAGAGCCAAAGTGGAAGAGAAACGCGGTTGGAACGGGTCAACTTTCTCCATACATGTCGCGTTAGTCTCGAGTGCCCCGTGGAAAGCGCAGCGTGGTAAGATCGACGCCGAACTCTGGGTTGCGCGAGAACTCATTTCTTGAGGACTGAAGGGCATTATTCAACACCGGGTCGCTGCGGTCCGTCACTCTTCAAATTCCGAATTGATTTTTAATTCCCGACGACTCCCAGTGCTTTCCGTGAAATACCCCTCAAAGGCTGTACTGGAGGTTTTCACAGGAAATCCTAGCTCTTCAGACAGCTTTAGAAATGAATCAAACATGAGAGAATTAATGTTCGGCAACTAAGCGATGCACTAAACTATCAGCTGATAAACATGCATCGAACTGAGGAATTTAAAAAACTATTCTGTTATGATAAAATGCATTAAATGCTTTCGAGCGAAAATCAAATGGATTTTACCCAGATTTCAACACCAATGAACGTTGTAATGCTGTTATCCGTACCTGCTAAAATTGTCTGGTCCCAGCAGTGCCCGACTTGACATCGACACAGAAGGTATTTGAAAAGCTCACAGAATTCAACCACTTGCCAGGGGATCGCTGACGTAAGCGTCATCATTCCAAGACCCTTCAGTCGAACCTCTCCCAATTATCATGAGTCAAAAGGACTTTTATCTTGGCAATTGTGTATTATGGCTTTCTCACCTCGAAAATGTATTTGATTCTGGGAACTGTGAATTGAAAACCAAGAAAAGCAAAATGAAACAGTTATTAGTAAACTGGGCATATACCTGGGTGATCAATCTTATATCTTGCTGGAGTCTGCGTGCAAATAGACTATGCGCACAAGGAGACGTTGATGTTGCTGTCCAGTGCTGACTACATTAGGCAGATGAACCCTGTATACGTGAACTCTACCTTTTGAACAACTTAGAAGGGACCTTGAACGGATTTCATGAAAATATTCAGGGCACAACAACCCCATAACAGTTTCCTAGCATTTAAGAGATACAGGATGAGAAAATCCGTTTTCTACCATCTTTCAAACAAGGATTATTTCTTTCTATAAAGAAAGAAAGATATTATTTCTATAAAGAAAGATTATTTCTTTATGCGATTATGAATAAAACATGAATGAATCGTAATTGTAAACATTCGTTGCAAGATGAAAAACAATAGACTAAACTTTTGCAAAACATGCTGAGCTTCAAGACGTTAATCTAAACATTCACAGGTCAAAAGACAAAGCGCCTCTTACATCAACCAAGATGTTAAAACGTTAAGACTGCCATGACTGGACTTGTGCTGTGACACTCCTTTCCTTAACACTCACCTTTCTCACCAGTATCTCATCATCTAGCATCCAAAACAATCAGATATTTGAAGCCAACAGCTTAGACAGTTCACTGAATTACAGCGATTTCTCCTGGTCATTCAGGTATGTAAACATTCAGGTATGTAAACAGCTTTCCACTCTATGCATCCCCTATAAACCCCAGTGAAGAGGACTGAGTGAGTGCAAATCGATTCATGATTCAACAGCACTTGGTAGGTAAACAAGTACACTTTGTAAGAACACTAATCAGTGCTAATAAGTCTCCTCAGTGGTTCATGTCAGATAATTTAACCAAAAAGTCTAGACTGCAGGCACACACAAAAAAGGAAAAAAAAAGGCTGGACACCCTCAAAACAAACAAAAAACTCTCCCTCTTGCCATCTCATGAACTCCTTCATAAAGCACGTAGTATATAGGAGCTGCTCTCACACCTTACCAACAAGTCTCTGCATCTCTGTGTAGCTCACTGGACTGTGATGACCCACTCTATATCGTCTCCCAGGGGCCACTGGACTGTGATGACCCACCCTATATCGTCTCCCAGGGGCCACTGGCAGGATCCACAGTCTGCAATCACTCATTCATAAAGGATTATCCTGTGCCAACGTGGAAATCCAGTCCAGAATACAGCAATGAAACAAACGAAAGCATTCAATGAATTCAGAACGACCAACATTAACTTCCTCAAAATGGATACTGCAAAGCCTTCAAACAAATAAAAAAAATGGCAAAACAAATGCTCTGCTGCTCTGAAGGTTGGCATTTACATGCACAAAGCATCTTGTTTTCCATCTGAGAGAAACGGGCTGCAATCTGAACATGAGCTCTAACGACTGTGTCTTCCCACCATGCTTTGGTGCACATTGTTATTCAGAAACGGCCTGGGCACTGAACTGAACCATTCCACGCCCTTCCGTGCTGATATAGTTATTAGAGCAGAGAAACAGCAGTAAGGGGAAATGACTCTGCAGGCAGGATGTAGGGCTTCTAATAAACTCATGTCCGTGATGGATGACTGTGCACCCATGAAGCCAGCGCACAAAGGGAGCTGCTTCAACCCCTCTTGTACACAAACACAATCCATCTAGGCGTTTGCCAGCCCTGTCAACAGCTGCGCTCGTGATATGAGCAGTATGAGGATAAATATACATCACCCAGACATGCTGAATGGGAAACAATTTAGTTCACACTGAGCTGAAATTATTTTGCACCTGTGTTGCACCGAATAACAAAGGCAACACGACTTCACATGCCCGTTTCAAAAAGGTCCCGTATGCGAAAAGGGGGGAGAAACAGCGGCCAAAAGTTCAACCTGGACAAATGACAGTCGGACTTGGCACCTTAGCGAGAATGATGGACAGAGAGGGTACTAGCGCGTCTTAAAGAGCAGCAGGGATGGAAAGGGTCAGTTTGCAAAAAAACGGCAGCATAAGCCTTAGCTTCCAGGGCCAGTATCAAGAGCGCTTCAATCTCCTGCATGCTAATCCACGTCAGTTCTTCTCGTGTAGAGCCTAGGCAGGTCCTCTCCAGAGAGGAGCTGGCCGAGTGCACACACCCAAACACTTCAGCGGACGGACTTTACACTTTGACTGGGGAACGACAGCAGCCATTCGCACAGCTTCTCCCTTCAAAGGGTTTTCTACTTCAGTCTCAGTAAGCAAAACAGGAGGGGAGAAGGGAAGTGGCGGCGGCGGAGGTGGCGGGGACCACACGCTAGCGGGAAGAGGATCACGACTGAACAGATGCGCATTCAAACTATAAAAAAAAGAGGGTAGATAAAATGAGATGCAGATGGTGCTTGAAAGCCGAGATTGTTTTTGCTGTTAAAACTGGCATCGGCAGGGCAGGGATGGGTTTTTTTTTTTTTTTGCATGTTACTGCAAAAACAGGGAGATTTAAGTCACGTCGTCCAGGCCCATTTCCTGACTTCGTCTTTAGAAGATACACCCTGATAACTAAACAGCCTTAGAAAGGAGGGAGAGAGACTAGTAAAATATAATAAGATTGAACAAATAAAGCTAAGATCTTCAAAATATATAAATAAATAAAATCACACCCAGAACATCAAGTTTTATTTGACAAAAAATGCAAATACACAATATATAAATGCAGAAGACAAACAGTGTAGTCAGAGTCCATGGAGTCCAGGGCAGGGATAAGCAGTGTGGAGGTCGGGCACTAGCTCCGGCTGCTCAGCAAATGCAGCACCAACGCTTCATCCTCAGCCAGAGAGAGTCCAGTGTCCAGGGGCTCAGGCTGCAAGCACTGCTTGGCTTTCTTCCTCCCCAAGCCCCGGTGTCCTGCATCCTCATCTTCACTGCCAGTATGAGACCTCTTCCTCCTGGCCAGCTCGGGACCATCACTGTTTTACAGAGGGCAAAGGTCGACAGAAGGTTAACTAGCCTCTCACAAGAAGCGGGGCTACCCTTCAGAAAGGGTTAGCGTCTGACTTAGTGTCTTGGATTAATACTGCAGTGGTCTGGAGAACCGTGGTAATAAATAAATAATTAAATAAATAAAGTCATGTGACATGGTCACAACGCCCCATACGCTCCAAGTACACATATAGATTTGAAGTTGAAATCATGTGATTTGCGCAGAGCCAGAACAGCCTGCCCAGCGCTCCGTGAGCAGCCTGCTGTATGAGCAGACCTCTGGCAAGGGTGGTCTCTCGGCTCCTGACAGCTTTAAAAAGCCTGCATCCTCCGAGAGGTGTAGACATGAGCACAGCGTTCCTCTCTTCACATTGTGCTCTGAATGAGCCTAACTAGGCATGCAGCAGCATTTATTTAAGCATTTGCTTTTCTTTTTTTTTCACAGCCGAGTATCAGCACGACGCTTTGGTTAAAAAATGGTGTAGCTAAATGCTGCACTTAAATCCCAGACAAGCTTCTTAAACAACGCATCGCTGTACGAAACTACGTAAAGTTGGGCCGCTGTGGCCATCGCATCGCCAACCGTTAACGCTCGGAAAGCCTCGCCGTCACTGAGAGATTGTGCACGAAAGGGCATGAAATGTCATTCACTCTATTTAACAGTCAGGCTCGTAGTGAGCAAACATCATTAGCCTTTTAAAGTCAGTTGACTTCCACTTGCCGCCATAAATCAGCGGCGGCCGGTCGCTAATGTCGGGAGGAGGTGCCAAGGAGGAGAGCGAGGGAAGGTGTGGCCTGGCAGGGGGAGGGGCTGTGGAGCGGAGGGGGAAGGCGTGGCCTGGCAGGGGGAGGGGCCGTGGAGCGGGGCCAGGCGGATGCAGCCTGTGACAGGTGGCGTCCTCGCGAGTGGCCAAGCACACAGAGTTCAGGTTGCACGCACAAGCGAGAGGCTGCTTTTAGCGCAGCCCCTGGCTCCAGGCCCAGCTGGGCGAAAGGCTCCCCGGGCAGCACCAGGGACCAGGGAGGGGCCACGCGGCCGCCGCCTTCACAGATTTATGGTGCTACGGAGCTTTTCCTGCATTCGGGGAGTGTAGCCATGCAGCAAACACCCAGCTTACAGCCATTAATCACGAAGGCACGGCTGACGGAGCTGCAGGGGGCAGCGGTGATCACCTCCTCGTGTTCACAACACACACCAGAGCAGAGAGAAAACTGGCAAAGCGAGTGTGTGCGCGCGCGTGTGTGTGGGTGGGTGGGTGGGGGTTAAAGTGAGAGAGAAGGGGGTGAGGCTAGCAAGTGTGAGAGTGTGTGAATGTGTAAGTATGTGGAAAGGAGCACCTCATACAGGACAGAGTAGAAGAACTACCCAACAAAAGCAGCATAAATCTTCTGTACAGTACTCTTCAGACAAGGCCATATTACCTCTGCTCTTCCATCTCCCACTTTAAATCTGAATGTAATTACACATTTTATGGACTAGCTTCCATCAGAACGGCGATCAATGCTTTACAGTGCCTGCTAATAAATGGATCTTGTTCTCCTATAAGGAATAACTCCTTCTGAGAAGCAATTATGCAGTAGACTTCAGGACTGATGCGCACAGGAGCAGGGAGCTCCAAGCCTAACGAAAGTCTGTACACCCAATATGGGTGAGTGAGTTAGGAGTGACTGTACGGTAATTAAGTGCTGAGAGAATCAATTTCTCATTTTGGGATAATTAGGGGATGATGATTTTGTGTTCTGGCATGGATTAATGCAGGAGTTCTTCTAAATGTCCTAGATTTACTGTATGTCCATCACACACAAGAAACAAGGTAGAAAAAAAAACACATACATTTAACTGTGATAAATAAATCAGCTTTGTGCTAGATTGCTTCATGTAGCATATCGGTATTAAAGCTGTATAGAAGTGCTGTTTACTTTTAAATACAAGAAAAGCAATCATCCTATTAAGGAAACATCCTAGAGATATTCATCCTCTTCCCAGAGAGCCTCTCTTACCCTTCAACATCCTTGTTCTCATTGTCCGAATCTCGTACTTCGTCTGGGTCAGGCAAGGTGCTGGGGTCAAACTCTTCGTCGTCAGCACCTGACAAGTATGCCACTACTTCGTCTTCGTCGTCCTCATCCTTGTCGTGACCACCGCCAGCTTTCTGCTTCTTTTCCTGCGTGATACAGTAAGAGCTCATCTCCAGGGCCACCCACATTCCCCTTTAAACAAGAGCCCTCTATTCCTGCTCGTGTTTACAGACCATGTACCCTCCGTTAAATAATATAATGAATAGTTATAACACAGTGGGTGAGAATATACTGGGAACTAGCTCAATGTGCAGCCTGGAGATGCTTCTCCACAGCTCCACCGACTTTCACAATGTTCAACACAAAACCCCAGCCCCAGGAGCATGCTTGAGAAGAGCCTGGCATTCTGCTGCAGATATTCTGGAAGCCACAAGAAAGTGGCCCCAGCTCGGCGAATGCTGTGGGTTGATGTTTGCCCTGGTCATGGACCCCTTCCACCTCTAAGCAGCAAGCAAAGTCCTCCTTTCCACTTGGCCAAATAACAATCCAGTCGTGGTGAGTCGAGTACTTGGGTTTATGTTTACGACTGGGAGAGCAAGGAAGGGTGCGAGAGAGCCGACGTCAAGAGCCTCTGGGAGGCTGGAGGACGGGGACGGTGGATGCAGTGGCCCTTGGGGGATGGGAAGGGTGGATGCAGTGGCTCCTGGGGGATGGGAAGGGTGGATGCAGTGGCCTCTGGGGGATGGGAAGGGTGGATGCAGTGGCCCCTGGGGGATGCCAGTGTGCATGGAGGGACAACAAGCAGGGGCCAAGACACTAACCCTGCACTATATCCCAACCTTGTTTTCTGAGTCATTTGATATTCTGCTGACAGACCTGTGCTTTGAACACACACATACACACTCGTGTACAGAATAAAGCCAACACTCGCTCACGCCTTCGAAGATACGCAAGAAGGGGGGGGGGGTGTGAGAGAAAATTAAAGGGTAGAGAAGAAGAAAGAGATGAAGAGAGGGAGAAAGAATGACAGAGACAGACGCACAGAGGGTGGGTAAAAGCATAATGTGGAGGAGAGAAGAGACAGGACAGTCTGGCGAGAGCAATGATATGAATACACCCCTTTCAATATTAAACTCTAAAATATTCACTGGACAGAACAGGGCGCAGACTTATTATAAGTCATGCAAGATTAGAATACATGTGATTAGGTGCAATGGCAATCTTTCCTTTGCCCACATCAGTTCACACCGAGTCTTTCAGCCATGTCAAAACATTCAACACACTGTCATTCACCCATTCATTGGATTTGCTCTGTGCTTTAAATAACCCATCAATCAAACCCTCTCTAAATACTCAGGCCTGCACCAGCCACTCTGCAGGGGGAAGGCAAATCATATCGTTAAACTATTGCAGCTCACAACTATTTGAAATTCATCTATTCTGGAAAGGCCCGGAATCGTGCCGCTTCGGTTCCTGGGTACATCAGTGCTGTCGTGCACTCAGGAACGAGCACAGAATCAAGTGCTTTACGCAATCGGAGAATGAATGAGTGAACAAAAGCTGTAACCAATTCGTATTTTACATCGTCATCAATGCCGTGCGTCACTTAAAACATGGAAGGGTGAATCTTAATTCTCTGCAGTTATGGTTGATCTCCACTGAGCATCCTAACCTTCACATTACCTAAACCAAACCTCGAGCAAAAGTTCGTAGTGCAGCTCGTGCAGGACCAGTACCAACCAGGACCAGGACCAGCACAGACCTCACCCTACTGAGGGCCTTGTAAAGGGCCTGGATGGGCAGAGCTCCAGTTTGATGTGACTTTACTGCCTTCATCTCCAGGCGTAATGATCCCCAGGCAGTGAGACTGGCAGCGGCAGCCCGCCGGGATGCGGCGGGAGTCGTTACATCATGGCAGGGGCGACATTCTCTGCTGATGAATAGGGAGCCGTCCTCCCACAGGCTGCAGCATTGATCAGAAGACAAACGCTTGACCAGCTGTATTTCCATATGGATGTGAACGGAGTCGTCCCCTGCGAGCGGCACGAGGACGACCACGACAGCTGCAGGCAGACACTGACGCACTGCCCATCGGGGAGGGCAGGGAGTGAGGGCACCACTGTCTCTCTCACTCATCATGACTCTGGTGAATTTTAGAACTCGCTTTTAACTAAGCCCACTAGAAAATGTGGATTTAGACTGAGACACAACATGGTTTTAGAACATGGTGTTCTTTCAGTAGAGGCTATTCAAGGCTTCTAACTCGGAGTGAGTTAGTCTTGCTTGCCTGCTTCCTGGGTCATATTCATTCTGTGACAACTGATCCACCTAAACGCAATTCATGTGGCGATTTAGAGCATTAGTTAGAGGGACGTAGTACGTTTGCATCTGCTGGAGTGATGATTGGTGTGATGGGTGGTGACATGCACACTCACCTCTTTAACCCGTTTGCTGGCTTCCCGACGTGCTGCTTTCTCCTTCAGCCTTTTCTCCTGTTCGGGAACAACAGCACAGAATGATAAACACAGCTGCAGCAGGGCAGGAGGCAACCCCCACTCCCCACCCCACCACCCCGATGCGTTCTCAAACACACTTACATGCACTGGTCTTTGCGCTCAAACACTTTCTCGTCAAAGTCAAGCTCGATCCTGAGGATGAACTGCAGTTCTTCGTTGGTGCAGA
>JAOXYF010000003.1:18554212-18573084 GCA_028565775.1 Sternarchorhynchus goeldii
CCCTTGGAACCAGAAGCCAAGTGGAAAGGAGGCACATCAGTGGAGACAAAAGTCCAAAGTGCCACACATCTATAGCAAACAAGGGCATGAGAGCGAATGAAGGAGAGAGAGGAGAGCGTGATGAGTGTTGAAGTCGAGCGCGGCCTAGGCACAGTCTGACAGATGAGGACCAGACAGGTCCTTCACAGTGGAGGAAATGGACAAAAGAAAACCTAATATTCCAGAGAAACTGAAGGGTCAGAGGGAATGAAACTTATCTGCCTTGAGTGAAGAGATAAATGAACTATTAAAGCCAAGTCAGCAGACAGTACAGTCATAGAGTTATCAGGAGCTGAAGAGAGGGGGAGAGCGAGCGAGCGAGAGAGAGAGAGAGACTGGCCCAGTGTGCTGTGCCAACATCTGAAATAAGTCTAGTTTTGTTACCCACCCATTTTGACCACACGAGGGATAAAATTCTCTCTCTCCTCTCAATATACCAAATTTGATTTTGTATATGGATAATCAGGAATCTATAATGACTTCCAGAGGAAAACCTAAGGTGGGTAAATCTTTTATTCTACTGATATTGATATATACACATACTTTTGCATTGCAATAAGCGGATGATGCAAAAGTGTCCATGCTGAGAGAACCTCCCAGCCAAAAATAGCCAATGTGCTCCCACTGAGGCTGGCAGGCGATGCTTTTGGTGTATAATGGACTTAAAACTCATTTTCATGGAAAGTGGCTTGGATTTGCTGAAATTCTTGACGTTATTTGGATCCTTTAGCCTGAAAGTAAAATCTTCCTGAGGCTCTGCTCTTCATCAGAATGCTGAAGCTGCCACAGGGAGGAGAACGTGCAGCGAGTGACAGCCCAGGCTCATCTAGCTGGAGTGATTCATGTGGACACGAGCTGGGGTTCGCCAGGTAACCCTGCTGACTGATTATTGTGGCTGCAGTTTCACGGCATCATTGGCAGCAAGAAAGCAGAAAATCAACAGGATTTGGATGGAATCTCCCCCCCCACCCCCCGAGACTGAACACCACTCTGGTGTCTCCGAGTATCGAGACATGAGCTGGATGGCTTTGCTTGGGAGATCGAACGAGATCCCACATCAGTGTGAGCGTCAGGGCGAGACAGTGAAATTAACAGGGAGAAGACAGCACTTTCCAAATCTGTTCCTCAGATCTGAGCCATGCAGCCTTGTCTCAAACAGTGAGAGGAGTTTATCAGCCTGAGATCTTTGCTTATCCTTCCAGAACGTGATGAAAGACGGTGACTTATTGCAATGCGGAATATAACACTCACCTAGTCTTTACAATAATTACAGCATCCACTGTTTCATGCCTCTTCACCGCACAGCTCTCTGGGATCAATAACAATACGGAAAAACCGAGCTCTGCGCAAATGAAGTACTCTTCTCAATACCTGTGTTGAACTGCTGAGGTTGAAAGATGCTTCCCTCCCCCTCTCCCCCAGAACGGTGAAAATTGTACGAACTTGCTGGAGAGCAATCATTTAGGAGCTCATCACAAGAGCAGCCGGGTGGTAATAACTCAGGAGCGGCGTTCTCCATTACAGGGCCTGGGGCCGAGGGTAGCCCCCTCCCCCCACCCTGCGCAGGCATGTCAGCTATTCCCCATCTGCTCTACCTGCGGCCGCCACACACCGGAGTGGACAAATCACACTCTTTCTGCATGGAGAATTACGGCCCGGCGAGACAATGGCAAAGCCGAGGGAATGGCTGGGTACTTCATCTCCAGCAGCAGAGAGGTGGCTGGTTCGCAATTTATGAACTTCATAATTAGTTTCACGAAACAGTATTATTAGGTCGCAGTTGTTTTAGAAGAGTTTGTTTGTTGAAACGTTTCTTTCGAACAATGCAGCTTGTGCCTCTATGTGTCTGCATCCCCTCCCCCTCGGGAGATGATTGCTTTAGTCTTCGAGGAACGTCTCAAGCATAACAACTGAGCCTCGGTTCCTAAAAGTAATGGGGTCTCACCCATCCCTTAAATTGCCGAGATAAAGTCATGGCGGCTGGCTGGACAGGGAGAAGTGTCCGCACCACACAGACACGCGGCAAAAGTCTCACCCTGTGTTTCTCCTTGATCTTCCTGCTGTATTCCTTCTTGTCAAACTCCTGGTCCTCCCTGCGAAGCCGCTCTTTGGCTGCCTCCACGTCAATGCCTGACGTCTCGTCGTCATCTTGGTCCTCGGGCACGGCCGTCCTCTGCAGCTGAGGCCACTCCTGCACCGCCTGGACACAACAGCCCCGCAGGCAAGAGCTTTTACTGTGAGCCATTATCATCAGAGGGAGATGAACACCTCTGGCTACGGGGCTCCATTACTGGAAAACGAGCCGACGTCCTACATAAGCCGTCCACAGCCATTTACACTGCAAGATGGCACTTTCCATTTAAAAGACACCTTCCCTCTAGCAAACAACGGGCTCCAACTGCATTAGCTGAGAGGAAGAGAATCGCACAAACCTCTCCGTCCTCTGTGAAGACCTTCTTGGTGTTCACCTTGAAGTTTCTCTTCAGAACTTTCTTCACCTCCTTGAATTTGGATGCTTTCTTATTCTCGGGTTTGGCATCCTGCTTTGGCGGGAAAAAAATCGCAATAAAACACGACTGATGACAGAACAGGCTGACAGCTTGTGATAAGAGCGAGGTGAACAGCACAGAATGTTGGCACAGTTAAATGTACTGGAATCAATGTCACAGTAAACTGACAAAATATTGTCAATACACAAATTAGATGGAATATGCCAAGTTAACTGCACAGTATATTTTGCTAGATATATTTCATTCCAGTAAAAGATAACTAAAGCTCACAGTATGAAAGATTATGGACTACGGGAATTATTTACTAGAGTTTACATGCTTATAGTACATACCACACATCTCTACTGTGGTGAATAAAACTGGCAAAAAATAAATCTTAAATGATTTAGTACTACAAGCCAAACTAACTTTTGCTACTCAATAGTTATGCTGCAGCTCTTGGCCCCTTCAGCAGCTATGAGATCTTCCTACCTTCAGGAAACCTTAAAAGAGTCATACAGCACCACAAAAACACGCAACACTCCCACATCCAAGACCCAATGCGAGCAAAAAGGTCCACAGTGTAGGAGCTACTAACTGCAAGAACCTCTAATCAAAGGAGGGCAGTGCTTTTGGGTTTGCTTTGTTCCCGACCACACTTCATACCACCATACTTCATGAGTCATAGCTTTGACTAGACTCTGATCTGGAGAAGTTCACTTAGAAGTAGTTGCTTTTCCTGTGCTGGAGGCATAAAGATGTTTGTTTGGCTTTTTTTGTGTGTGCAGGAGATCCCAAGAGGAGTGTTAGACAACAGAACTGAGCCCATCATAGAGTCTCAGCCAGACTACTCATCCAGAGCCCATAGGCAAGACTTTTAGCATCTATTAAACTCTTTTAGTGTGTCCAAAACTACGTCCAGACACTCTGTACAGTGCTTACAGTCATTCTAAATATGTGCACTCCACTGTGTATTAGTGTACTAAAAATGCCTGCATTTATCTACAATTAGTTGTTGGTTATAAAAAACCTAAATACAAACTACAGGAGCAGAGACTCTGAAGGCAGAAAGTATGTGAGAACACCTTTTCATCCTGCTCGTCACTGTTGATGTTAAACACATCTCTCCGTTTGACCGTCAGCAGGTCCAGGTCTTTGAGGTCCTCGTCCTCCTCCTCCTCATGACCCGGGGGCGTCTCCTCGCTCTCCCCTTCCTCTTCGTCTATGTCAGTCGCCTCCTCCTCCTCATCTTCCTCTTCTTCAGACTGTGTGCAGGGTTGTTCTCCTCGGAGCTGGGCCTTGAAGCTCTCGAGCTCCTGATCGGAGTCCTGGTCAAGGGCAGCACTGCTCTCTGGTGCCCCGCCCACCCTCTGCTTCTGAGCCTTATCTAGGAAGCGGACGCGTGGGGCCACGGCCAACCCCAGAGACCTGCCACGGCAACAGATACGTACATACAAGCTAGGATGCATGTAACACACGCGTGAGGAGAACATAAAGGGCAGTCAGCTGTGCCATTCCTGAGCTGAGAGCTAAACATTTGTGAACACAATCTGTGGATTAAAGGCAGCTAACAGCCAGCTGTATCACCAAACATGACTCAGCAAGTGTCTTCAGCTCAGTAGACCTTCAGACACGGCTCAGACTTCACTAGAGGTTACAAGAAGTTTAGACACAACAGCTATTTTCAGTCTTTAAGGAGTAGTGCTGAAAGAAGGTCTGAAGTGTGCATCCAGAGAGCAAGCCCTATTCAGTGTTATTTAAAGAATCTACCCACGTGGCGTATTCTGGCAGCTGGAGCTGAAATACATCAAAGACGTCTTTGTTCTTCATCAGGTAGATGGAGCGGAGGTAGGACACGAAACACTGTGGATGCCAGGGAGAGAAAAGGAACACACACACACACACACACACACCAACCTTGAGCCACGTCCAGCACAGACAGACGCCAAGGAAACGAAAGCGCTAAGCACTTCCACAGCATCACAGCAGGGTCCTCAGAAAAATGGAGACCATTAGCAGACCACTGCAGCTCGAAGCAACTCTGAACCAAAAGGTCTCGGAAAAGTCAGAGCAGTAACTAACATAATGAGCAAAAGTGAACACGCTTTTAGTCCAGAAGCTGGAGACTGAGGAAGCCTGGCACTCACCCTCTGAGCTCGCTCCTTCTGCTCCTTCTCCTGGGCCAGGAAGGCCTCCAGCTTCTGTTGCACAGACACCAGCTTGTCTGGATTCACCCTGCACAGCACAGCAGCACGTACAGCCATTAACCACCACATCTCACACGCCCCTCTGCCCTTACAACCCATTAAAACGTAATAGTGCAGAGAGCATCACAATTATATCCCCTTCTCCAGATTTTGCCATCAAAGATTATGCACCTTATTTATGATGACAAAACTATTTTACATTTTACACTTTGCCTGTTAATTCCATTTGCATTTTCTAGGTGAATATTCATGGCAGGCAGTATTGATTTGCTATCGCTATGCGTACAGCAGGAGAGCAGATGTGCAGTGGTGCAGGACTGAAACTCCGTTCTGGGCCCGTGTGGCTGTATGGGGCCCATCTCTATTCCACACACACAGCTGGCAGCACTGCTGCCTGCAGATAAACCAGCACCCAGACCCAGGAGCAGGGCCACATGTGAGGCAGGCGCGCGCACACACACACACACACAATACATATGACTCACTCACACGCACTCATGCACTCACGTGCGGGCGCTCACACATTACGTATGACTCACCCACACACACACACACACACACACACACACACACGTGTGCAGATAGACACACAAAAGACACACACACACAAACGCAGACAACCCTACACACTTGTATTCATGGCACAGCGTGCTGCTGTTCGTTCTTTGCCGTTCCCATCAGCGTACACTCACTGGATTTGGCTGATGGGGACTTTTTTTTCCTGAAGCTGGGAGATCATGCCGTGCTCCTCGGACGGCAACAGGACGAGCAGAGCCTCCCCTCCTTCCTTATACCTGGACACAGGGAACGCAGAGAACCTCAGAAAATCATACCTCCCAATACAGTGAGCAGGTGCGACTGCAGGAGCAGCGTCGGGGGTGGGGGGGTGGAGGGGTTGTGAGGGCAAGTACGAGTGGTGCGTCCCCTCCGGGGGTCCCTGTACAAGCCTGGCCCTGCTCTACGTGTGCTGAGCTTCAGCAGGTGCCCTGCCTGAACACCATGAGAGCCGCCGCCAACGGCAAACACACACCGCTACTGTCACTCCTCCACAAACAAGGGCAGACGCAGCTCTGAGGCAACGCTGAAACCGCCGACAACACACGGGCAAAACTGGGACTACATGAAGGTTTACACAGGAATTGTTCTCTAGAACAATTAAAAATACAGACCAATAGCATCCGTGAGACTGAATTACGCTACTGCACAGTAGAAGCCAGAAGATTAAACACACTACAAGGATAAATGCACTACAACTGAGGACAAACCACTGAATTTCAATTATAAGAAACTGAACAATACTGCCATCTACAGGAAATGCCATTTCTGCCCGTTAACACCCGTGTACGTACCTAGCCGTCCTCCCGACTCTGTGGATGTATGTGTTAGCATCCTCTGGGCAGTCAAACTGTAGCACCCAGTTCACAGCAGGGAAGTCTACGAACAGAAGCATAATCACAGATTAAGGGTTTACAAAACAAACGCTGCAATGTTTTCAAAAGCTTGACGGTAGTGCCGTCACAAATCCTACACCGGTGAGGGGGTCACGGGCAGGCGAGGGACTGTGGAATTTCGGAGCTAATTCTTTCCACGAGTCCTTCACAAAAGGGAAGCGTGTTGGTGCTGCGCGAGATTTAGCTACCGAGGCCTCGTGCAGCGATGTCTGTGGCGAAGAGAACGGCGGCCTTCTTGCGCACGAAGTCGTTGTAGACGTCCATCCTCTTCAGCTGCGGCTGCTTCCCGTGAAGTGCCAGCACGGAGATTCCGGGTCGGAGGCGACAGAACACACGGAACAGATACTGCACCTGCACACAACACACTCGCTGAGCGCCGAACGCACCCCGGACACAAGCGCGCTAGCCACACACACACACACCACCGGCACTACAAGCACGGCGCGTGGCTTCCTTCCAGATACACCTGCCATAAGGCTCAATCAATAGGATTATAGGCTTAGCCAATAACTCTAATCTTGGATTGAACCAACCCTGGATTTTCTGACTCACGACGGCCCACTTCTTACTGGGCTGGATCACCATGGCAACTGCTGCAGCATGCCTGACCCGCCCTGAGGCAGATTCAGCTCGGGATTACGATCTGGGAAAAAATCGCCTGCAGCCATCAGCTGTCAGACAAGCATCTCTTCAGAGTCTCCCCAAAGCGGCCCACCCCAAACACAACTGGCTGTTCGCCCACTTTAGCCTTAACAGAGGGTTTCTATAGAAGAGGGAGTAGGCTCCAAGAATACAGGACCCCAATAATAACTCAAAGCTTCATAGGTTATAAGTGTTAAGTGTGACCACTGCACCAGACTGATACCTGGGTCACCGCAGCTCTAGGGAGTCATTGGGCCGACTAAACAAGCATTCAGAACCTCTGTGCTCAAGTATTCATATGCTCTCTTCAGCCATTATATGCTATTCATATGTGAATACTGTCTATTGCATTGATTTATCTGCACATAAAATTCAGGAATATTGAAGCTATGAATCATACAGCAGAGCACATTCTATGTAGCTATTAGTTATAAACAGAAAATTTATTTGACACTGCCGTGTTATAGGCAACATATCACACAGTACCAAAAATATTTGAAATCCTCCTTGAAAGATCTATAACAAGATTCTTTTTCCTCTGTGCCCCTTTACATCTCTCCGTTTCACTAAACTGGGTATTGTAAAGCAAAACCTAAACAGAAAATTTGGTTTTATCAGAGAAAATGTGGGTGTGATATGAATGATTACCTCTTTGCAGCAAGCAAAGAACACAATGATCTTCTTTGTTACGTGACTCCTCAAAAAAGAAAAGAGCATGTTGACCTTCTGATGCAGCTCACAAACCATGTAGCTCTGCTCCAGAGTCGCAGGAGTGCTACGGAGAGGAACACAGGACAGGACAGGACAGTTCAGTGCAAAGGTGCTGAAAACCACAGCAAATCAGACTCCAACAGGACAGGACACTTCACTTCAACAGCACTGAATATCACAGTAAATGTGCATCAAACTTCCAATGGCTCTCCTGTAAATTATAACATATGAATTCTAAAATAAATCCTAAAAAAATAATGATGCCATCAACAATGACGACGACACCAATAATAAATGAATGATAACGTAATTTGGGGAAAAATAAAACTGAATTCATAGAATTTGCTTAGTTTTTTCATTAAAAAAAAAAAATTCCAGTCAGTTCCAGATTTCAGATCAGGCCATAGCACCAAGACAGTGTTGGAGAAAGGTGCTACACAAACGATGTTGTTTTTATAATAAAGAGATTCAGATGTGGTGTGACCTCAGTGCGTAGAGGCGTGAGAGGTGGCTCTCCTACCTGAACTTAGCCTTTTCATGCACCCACACGTACTCCGGGTCCTTCAGGCTGAGCCTGGCCAGGTCCTTCACAGACTTGGTTTGGGTAGCAGAGAACAGCAGTGTCTGCCTGGTCTTGGGAAGATTCTCAACAATGGCGTTGAGAGTGTCAGCGAAACCCATGTCCAAAATTCTGTCTGCTTCATCAAGAACTGCCATATAAAACATGTATATTAATCAGGTATATCGAGCTGCATTCTCTCGCATCCAGTTGCATCCATTCAGTATTTGACAGGACTATTAATGCCAATGCACAGGACTTATAAGAAGACTGTAAGACTAAAGTAAACATTTCCATTCACTTTTGGTCTTTCCAAGGAGACCAGCAACAAACAACGGAAGCCTGCAGCTTTTAAAGTTAATCACAAACGATAATCACCCACTAATCTGGAGACGACACCAAGCAGGTGTGTGCTACACCTTACCGAGCATGTGCAGGTCAGAGGCGTTGAAGGTGGAATTCTCATCCATATGTTGCAGTAGACGCCCTGGTGTGCAGATGACTATGTTGGTACGGTGGATCTTTAGTGACTCATCCTTGAGGTCCTGCAATCAGGCACAAAAGCTCCTCTAGCAATTGTTTCTAACGGTTATCCACGCAGTTCTGTTTTTGTAAAGACCGAAATGCATATGCATCTATACCAGTAATCAGAGAACACGGAACACAAAGATGGAGAAGCACACCTTTCCACCAATCACGAGGCCAGCTGAAAACTCGTGGTTTTTTCCCACTTTCCTCAGCACCTCAAACGTCTGATACGCCAGCTCACGAGTGGGAGAGATGATAAGAGCCCCGAGACCATCCACAGCAGTCCACTGGTGACGATACAAACACTCCAAGACCTACCAGGACCAACAGAGAACATGAGCTACTGTAGCACTACATGAAGACCATAATAGGCTCCATTCCAGCATGGTCTGTAAACTCCAAGTCGTCCCGTTACTGAACTGCTGCACTGGGTGTAACCCATCATGTTGTCTTTATTATTGCTTCAGTGAGGATTACTTACAGGAATAAGGAAGGCCAGAGTTTTTCCTGAGCCAGTTTTTGCAGCTCCCAAAACATCCTTCCCTTGCAAGGCAAAGCCAATGGTCTGTCTTTGGATCTCTGTGGGTTGTCGATACTGAGCCTCAAGTAGGCCTGATGAAATGATTAAAAAAAAAGCATAAACAATGATATGCTTGTACTTGCAACAGCTTAAGGTTCTAATACTCAGAAAGTCCTTCATACCGTTTCTTACTTTAATTCCAAGCATAACATTCACATCTATGCCAAACACACCTTTTAGAGTCTTTTTTGAGAGTGGAAAATCAGAGAATTGAATGGCTTCCTTTGGATTTATCTGTAACAAAACCAAATAACAAACATCAGCTATATTTTCCTGAATGAGAGAGAACTGATAATCTCAGATAATCAGAGAACAACACATAACTGCACACAGATGTGCTGTTACGTTGCTCTTGTCAAATGCTTATGTTTTAACACGCTGTCTAAAGCCACAAAGAGCAGGATGAAATCACAAGACATTTTAGATGTAGACGGATTACTTAGGTAGCAGGTGGCAATCAGGATTAGAAGCAAAATATACATTTGTCACTTTATAATATACATGTATGTTTCACCTACACTGTCCACGTTATTAGGCAGCTACATTTACCATTACACACTTATGCCCTGGTTTTGTCATATACAGCTCATCTGCTGCCTTCTGTTACCATTCATCACTGGTCAGTTCATGACCACAGTATTATTGCTCAGCAAATATTATTAGAGAGTCACTTCTCTGTACAGCATTTACCCTGCTATGATAATGGCATGGATGTAGGCGTTGAAGCTGTAGGGCTACACGCTGATCATAGATAGCAGTGTTGCTAGGGTTTTTTACACGTGTCAGTAACACTGCTTAGTTGAGAATAGTCGGCCACCCCAAAAAATACCCAATCAGCGGCAGTCCCTGTGGACAGAAAGACTGACGGGTAGCTAACAAATTGTGCACTGCTATAGATTGGCTATAGAAAGACCGTAGACCTTCAAGGTAGAAGGGTTACGAAAATAGCTAATGAAGCAGAACAAACTTAGAAGTTGGCTACTTGCCTCTGCGTATTTGTCGACCAGCTTCTGTATGTTCTCTCTTTCTATTTCCCATTCGCGTTTCTTCTGAGGTCTTTTTGTTTGTCTTCTGGTTTTGTCATGTCTCTTTTTCCATTTCTCAAAGTTCTTAACTGGGTCACTGTTAACATTTTTCGCTTTCCCTTTTTTTACCCTCATTTCCTTTCCCATTTTTAAATCTAACCTACTATTGCAAAAACATTTCACAACATGTGGATCAAACGTAGTCCTCTTTTTCGAGATCCCTCTGTAGTATGGTTAGGGTCGAGAACTCATTACCGCCAACTATCGGAGTGGAGTAAAATACTACCCTTATGTAAACATGTGTTATGCATTCGTCAGCTCCGTGGTTATGAGTAAATAACTAATAAATATATAGGAACTTGCGCAACAGAAGATAAAATCACACTGTCATAGCCGCAAAAATTAACTTGAAAGGTAATAAACATTTAAGCAGATATGAATCTGTCTCTATAGGGAGTGTATTAACACAGCGATCTCCAACCCCCGGGCTGCGGACCGGTACCGGTCTGTGGGTCAATTGGTACCGGGCAGAAAGAATACATAACTTACATTATTCCTGTTTTATCTATTATCTGGTTATGAACGATGTTTTATTTAGGAAAATCACAGGATTCTCTCCGCCACATCTGTTTATGACTCATGTCAAGATGCTTGCCTCGGTCACATGGCAACCTTCTTAAAGGCTAAATTGAAACTCCTAAGCGAGCAAAGTGAACAACAAAAAAAGTCTTTGTAAAGTTTCTTTGCACAGGGTAAAAGAGCCAGTGAGGAGAAAAAAGAAGTGACTACGACTTCAAAAAAGAAAGAAGCATTTAACAGACAATACCAGGAGTCCTACTTTTTTGCGACAGGTTGTTCTCACACACCAAGCCCTCTATGCATAAATGCTCTTTAATGAGGCAACGAAGCCTTCAAAACTGCTTCCCCACTGTATCTTATGTTGAAGACATGTTTAACCTTTACTATTGCGATTTTGTTGTATTTATCCGCCAGACCTCAAAGGCCGGTCCGTGAAAATATTGTCTGACATTAAACCGGTCCGTTTAAAAGGTTGGGGACCGCTGCATTAACAGACATGTTCAAATCTGTGCTTTTTGTCAAAACACGTGTATATGTGTGCCAGTTTGGTTTGCCAGTTAAACTATTGAAGCTTACATAAAACATTTGGATACATTTTAATATTTAAATTGTTTATTTGCAAACCAAATAACTGTTATAACAACAATTCATAATCCAATTGTAATAACAGTTCATCCATCCGCAGTCTATTGTAACAATCCATTCTAGAAGGTGCTAGTAGGAAAAGTCATATCACTGAGGTTTGAAGCGCAACACTGAAGAGTAAATCAGGCCAGACTACAAAAACATCAGGAGCTCACAGTAAGCAAACAGCCTCTTACATGAAAGCAAATATCATTTAAGACATCATTCTGAATTAATACAACACTGATAATATAAAAGCATCAAGTTTCTCTTTTAAAGTATAAACATATTTACATATATATTTTTAAAATAAATTCAACAGCAACACTAGTAGCAAATCACATTTCAATGACCTTTCTTCAATTAATGTACAACAGAGTCCAAACACAATCCGTTTCCTGTGGTTTTCAATGCAGCTACAGTTCTTGACAGTTACACAAAATAAACAAAAACTCAGGGAGTTGACCTCCGTTTTAATGTTAAATGCATTATGCTGGTAATAAAGGACTCCTGCAAATCCTTTTTTCCCTCCCTCATTGTTTAACATAAGTTTAACATAAGACATAAGACAACTGAGCTTTCATATTTTTTGTGGTATTTATGGAACAATCCCTGTTTAAAAATAAATAGATTAAATAAACCAAGAAACAAAACAACTACTGGAAGGTCAATTTCTGGAGCTTACTATGAAGAGATCTTATTAAACGTACTAAATTCATACATATTATCTTAAGGTAATTTTGGTCCTGTAAACTCACAGTGCCTGGAGTAGGTATGTTTTGGGTTAGAAAAGAACAACATTGAACCTTCACCTTCTGTGCAGATGTAAATACATGCTTATAAAAAATGGTCCACACAACCTGACCTTGAGAAAATGAACGAACAAAGCAGATTATGAAGCGTGAACAGAGGTAAACTGCTGTTTTGGTGCTAGCCTTCACTGAAGACAGCACGTACACTCAAACGTACCCTCATCCTCAGGTATGCTCAACCTCACACTCATCCTCATGCTTAGACTTGCAGGTTTAGTTGACATCACATGTGGTAGCCTTCAGTGCTTTGTGCTGGAGGCTTCTGGGTGCATCTGCTAACTTATAATACTTCTACCATGTCAGTAATCATCAACGAATATGTCAGCTGGTTCTAAATGGAAAAAACGACCCTCATATCTGTTAGTATTTAGGAGCATCCATCTCTCTGAGAATCTTCAAATGTACATGACATTCTGCCAACTTATTCTGTACACCAGGATGACAGGGCACACACATTAAACTGTCACAAACCGAACCTCTGGCAGTTCCTATTTGTAAAAATGGGAGATTTTAGGCACTGAGCTCTTTGAAATCCCAAACAAAAAGGTTCCTGTATTCACAGTGGGACACTCTGACATGCAGTTCTAAAAGACTGTGCTAGGAAAGAATGTCTGTACTATGGCAACCTATGGAGGGAAGGCTCTGTTGCAGTGCATCTCTGCTGCTTTGGAGAACATCTCCTGACCCTGTGGCTGGCTTTCCTCTGGTGCCACTTCTGGTTAACAGGAGAGACGAAGGGGCTCTGGGCACAATTTCAAGGTGCTGAGAGTGGCAGCTCAGCGTCTGTACGGCTGACAAGCACATTCATTTTGGCAGTTTGGCACGATTCCCTGCATCTCTTCACACCTCCAGCAAATCCTGCTGTGGGTCTCATCAGGCTTCCTGTTAGATCCTATGTGAGGGAAAAAAGAGAAAGAGTATAACAGAGTGTAAAGAAGACAGCTGCATAAGCAGTACAGTACATCAGTATGCCAATAACAGTACACTGCTCTGTCAATAACAGGACAGAAAGCGGGACCTGCAGCATACTAAAATGATGATGGAAAATTGTCTTTGTGTGCATTTCCTCCTGTGTTTACCTTCCCTCCCCAAGATCCTCTTCCACCCAGGCTACGATCTTGCCCTCCCAGCCTGGCACCACCGCCTCATCCTGGAATACCTGCGATACAATCGGTCCTCATAGGTCATTCAGTACTTTGGTGCACTGTTCCAATGATTGACAACCTGCTTACTGCTTTTGCAGTATTTGAATCAGTATTGCTATTTCAGTAATACAGTAAAGCAATCAGATCTTCAACAGTTCAAACAGTCTAATAATTACATTAAATAAAGACAACCTAAACATCTAGTAATGTGACTGTTTTTTCTAGGTAGGAAGAAGTGAAAGCATCATACCTCCTCTTTCACAGTACCAAACTCAGGGTCCAGGGCTTTAAAATGGTACCTATAACTGCCCTCTCGGTCTATAGCTGCCTTAAAGTCTCGAAGGGTGATCTCTCCCAATCTAACATAGCAAACACATGCTTACACATAACACACCTATATGCAGTGAGCATGGTAAAACAACATATAATGTACATGAAATCTCTGATATACTAATAAATATCCAGTCTTCATACGAACTCAAAACACGCTTACAGACATGGAAAACGTCTATAATAAATAACAAGGGCGCCCCTGACCTCTTGGAGATGCTGATCATGAAGGGTGTGAGAGAGCGGTCTGTGAAGTAGAGCACCTTGGTGCAGGCTGTGGTGGGGGCCACAGAGCTGCTGGGGGAGTGGGCCGTTCCTGCAGCCAAACACGCACGCACAGACAGACATGACTCACACCAGCATTTACACTACACTCCTACACAAATCTCATTTTCCTGGCTGTTTTTTAGTTTCGTGACCCCCCCCCCGCTCCACCCCACCACCCCCCTGTGCTGTTTGAGTAGAGCTCTTACTGGTGCTGGAAGGCCAGGAATCCCGTTCTGTGTAAGTGGCCTTGTGTGAGGGAGATTTTCCCTTCACCTGTAAACAGTTCAAAAAAGTCCTCTCACTTAGCATTCGCCATGGAAGCAATAAACACCTCACCAGGCTTTGTCAGGGTTGTATGCTTCACACATTTATACTTCACTTCTTTTTCTTATTAACAGCACAAAAGAAAATTTGACAGTACACATAGGACAACATTAATCTTTACTAAAGGTTTCAGGAAGGTTGTTAGAAACTCAGTTCATATCTAATTTAATCACTTGGAGTTCTTATAAAATTAAAGCCTGTTTGTACATGTAAGAAATAGCTTAATCTGATCATTTCTACACACAAGAAATGGACTGACCTTGTAATAACTGTATAATAACCTCATATTGAGAACATCTTAACTGCCTAGATTCAATATTCAAGTTTTCACTGTCTCAGATATCATACCTTGTACCTAATAGTTTCCTGCTACCCAACATAACAGAGGCTGCAAAACGACAAGGCAAATGAGTATGAGCACAAAAAGACAGGAGAACCGCTTCGTCCTCAACTGGTTAATCCAGTTGGGTTTTGTGACAGAGCAGGCTGGAGTGAAGGAGACTCGTCACCTGAGCTGGTAACCCTAGACCTAACAGGTGTGATGTTAGATGGTAAGGGAAGCTCTTTGTCTTCTACCTGTGTGTTGCTGAATATAAGACGCCTGTCTAATTGCCGTCTCCATGCAATGTGTTCTGCTGAATGGGTGCCATTTATTAATTCACTTATGCACTCTTACAGCCCCCTTTTGATGTGTTCTTTAGTCTTTCTAACCCTTTTGATGTATTCCTTAGTCTTTCTTTCATGTTTTATGCATTTACGTTTTCATGCTCTTACTGCGTAAGACAAATTCTCTTAGAAGTAATAAAGGTTTTATTTCAGGACATTTTTAATCGCAAAACTGGGCTGTGGCAAGGGCATGTGTATATGCATGTGACTCTGTGTGTGTGTGTGTGTGTGTGTGTGTGTGTGTGTGTGTGTGTGAGTGAGTGTGTGTGTGTGAGAGAGAGAGAGAGAATACACTGTTGTTCTACCACCTTGCGCTCCTGCCTCTGCTGGGAGTCGAGTGTGTAGAGGCGATCCATGAGGCTGGCCACGCCCTGCTCCAGCGTGTCGAGTGTGTGGTGCTGAGGGTCGTGGCCTCCGAAGCTGTTCCTCAGACTCCGCAGGGCGTCACGCACCAGCTGTAGTTCCTCCGTCTGCCACAACACAACCAAACTCATGAGCCCGCCGCAAAGGAGCTGAAAATCCACACTGACAAGCTGCTCCTGGTTAATGACTCTTACTTAATAAGAGATTTGTTCAGATCATAGACGATTGTTAGGAAATGTAATAATAAAATGTTTAATAATAAAATAACCCAAGCAATAAAATAACCTTTCACAAGGGCTTTGGATGATTGTACTTGTTAAAAAAGGAGAAGACACCCACTCACTCTTTTGTGTGACTGTGTAGCACAGTGCTCTGAGACTGCAGGATTAGCGTAGCCATTGCTTTGAGAATCAGGATGCTGAAACACAGGACAAAGCTCAGGAGCTCCTCGCTACAAATATCTGCAGGCTGAAAACGTGTGTGCTGTTGCTCAGGTCTTACCTCATCCTGCTCCTTATTCATAAGCTCCTCGAGAAGCTTCTGCTTGTGCTCCAGCTCCCTCTGCAGGTCAGCCTGGGGATTAACAGAAGGAAGGGGTGGGGAGAGGCAAAGCTGGTGGAGGGCCACCTATGGAGTCTGCTACGGTGGATCTGGATCAGTGAAGTACCTTCTGGTTGTTGCTGTCTGTCATCATCTGCAGTGCTTCATCCAGCCTAAGCTGCTGCTGCTGAACTAGGCGTTCCTTCTGCCCCATCTCTTTCTACATAGCAAGAGCACCACTGATTTTCAATAGCGCAGTGTCTTAAGAGTTAAAAACCAGTAGGTAAACACAAAACAAATCATTTTAATGCTGATATAGATTTTACGATTGATTGGGAGGTTGTTCCTGTACCTTATATTCAGTGAGAAGCAGGCCTCTCTCCTCTAGCTTCCTCTGGAGCTCTGCCTAAGAAACCATGCACACATACTGATTATGTGGCTTCATACATCTCTCTCTAACACACACAGGCACAAGTACATAAATACACGTACACGTACACGTACACACGCACGCGCACGCATGCACGCGCACGCATGCACGCACACACACGCATACCAACTCACGTTCTGTGCTGATAGTTCTTCTCGATTCATGCTGGTACGAAGGAGCTCCTGTTTGAGCTGCAGCACTGAGGCCTCCTGCACCGCCATGCGCTGCTGGAGAGCATCCTGTACACACAGCACAGTGACCTCATCAACCCTACTCATCACACACAGCACAGTGACCTCATCAACCCTACTCATCACACACAGCACAGTGACCTCATCAAGCCTCAGCACACACAATCAGCCTTCTTCACATACTGCACACAGCACACCATTAACTGCTAATGTTTCGTATGTCTGTTGTTCTGTGCTCTATCACGCTAAAAAGGACTACAGTGTTACAGTGTAAGGGAAGGACTACAGTGTTACTGCCTAGAAGAATAAAAAAACATCTCAAAGACTCACTTTAACGCCTAGCAGATTGCGTGCTTCCTGCTTGTACTTCAACAGCTCCCCCTACAGGACAAGAATGCATCAACTGGTAATCAGAATAAAAAGAAAACCCAAAAAACAATAAAAAAGTAATGAACAATTACACACACATTAGAGATCAGCATGAGAGCACACTGAAGTTATTATAATCTATTAACTAAAATGTCTGCAACTGAATATAATTAGAAGAGAAATTGAACACTACAGAAGAGAAATGTAACACTATACTATCACTTCAGTAAACGATAAAAAATAGCAAATGCACTGAAATGTACTCAAGTAGAATAGAAAAAAGGGTTACCTTCAGTTCCTGACTCTCCTCCATGCTCTGGTCAAGACGACTGCGGATAATAACCTACGAAAAAACACGGTGGATTCCTTCACTGCCAAATTAAACACACTGCACTTAACCAGAGCCAGACAAACTGAAATATACCCTATCGCACACAGCAACGAGCGCAAGGGAGAGAGAGGGAGAGAGAGAGAGAGAGAGAGAGAGAGGCGGAGAGGGCGAAAAAAATGGCCGAATGATGCAGGTGAGCTTGAGAGAGCAGCAGGTGAACTGGGGGGAGGGGGGGAGGGGGGTTGTGGGAAACAGATACCTGCACCTTGCTCTCAGACAAAGCAAAGCTCACCATGGAGTAACTCGAGCTGACCTGCTAGAACTGAGTGAGACACGGCTAAAGCGTGGGAGATCGGTGGGGAGGGGAGATAGAGACATGATAGAACACACAGAGAAAAGACGCTGAAACGAGCAACGGGAGACAAGATTTAGAGATGAGAAGTAAACACTTTGGTTAAAGAGTCTGGAAGCACACAGAAAAATACCAGCTGCTGTTCAGCACTGTCTACGCCTTCACCCAGGCTGAGCGAGACCTCCTGCTCATCCTCAGGTAATGAACCATGGAGAAGCAAAGCCTGTAACACAGACACACAAACACCCACACAGACACACAGTACTGGTTACAGCCCTTTCATTTTGTGTACGTGCCACATATATGAATCTAACACAAACAACTGAAAGCATTTGCAACAAATATTGTGTCATGAACCGTCATGAACATAAGCATCATGTGATTTCACTTCTAAAAGCCATAAGCACTTCTGCAGCATCATCTCTGGTTTGAACAATCTGCTTTATAAACAAATAGTCACCCAACAGTCTTTAATAAAGCAGGGATATATCTTTAAAAATGCATACAATCAGTCCTGAAAGCTGATATTACATTACACAGCAGATTAGTCATTGGTCACATGGTCAATATGTACAACTGAGCAAGCATGGAAAAAAATGTGGAGAATGTGTCTAATTTGGCATGAGCTTTTAAGTTGTGTAGATGTGTGTGAGAGCAGTGAGTAACCTGTAGGCTGGACACCATTCTTCTGGCCTCCACCATCTCTCTCTGTATCTGCTCCTGCTGTTCCCACAGCTGCTCCTGCCAGGCACAGCTCCCCACAAACCTCCCATCATGTTCTGAGCCATCTCCCGGGCCCCATGATGCCAGTTTGAACACGTCATCTGAGAGCCAGCAGGGAGAAGACGGGTCACGCACTACACCAGGCAAAAACGGGGCTCACATGACCAACCTTGTCTAACAGTGCAATGCAGACAGGATTGAAATACATTTCACAAGAGATTAGGTAGCGAAGTACCTGATTCAGCTTTGGGGTCTGCTGATTGGCTATCCAAAAACTGTCCTTTTTTCTCTGATAGGCTGACAGGAGTTTGGATGGGGCTTGGGGAGGTCAAGCTGAGAGAACCAAAAAATACCCAAAAAGTCTCAATCTAATTGAAAACTCAATAACAACAATAACAATATAATCTCACCATACACTCACTGTCCTTCTCCTACCACTGATCACGTTAAACTGTGATCAGCCCAGTCTCCTTAGTGCCAGGAGATGTTTATTAAAAGCTGCTCAGCCAGAATTGACCCCCAGCTATGAACACGTTAGAAACATTGTGATGTGTACTGTGCTGTGTGAGTAATGAACTTTTGACAAACTCTGAAA
>JAOXYF010000003.1:18575846-18593138 GCA_028565775.1 Sternarchorhynchus goeldii
CCAGTAAATTAAATTTGTGACATCAGACAGCAGTGAATACAGTTGTAATTTGCAGGACACTTCCAAACCCATATGTCTCCATCTGCATCTGACACCAAGTAAAACTTAACATCGCCTTGAGTGGCTATGACAGCCTTCACTGACAAAGGCGACAAACTGAGCAGACAACCTGAGCACTTCAACTGGGTGACAGTTGATATTCTATTTCGGAGGTTGGCTCCTGATTTTTCTGGAGTTTGGAGACATCGCTGAGTGCTGTCAAATCAATTTAGGTGCTGGGCCTGGGTCCCCCGAGCAGCCTGCTGCCAGGGACACCCAGTCCCCACTCATCACCATCAGAACAGGAACACAGCACCTCTTCCCCTCACAACTCAGCCTTCACTACTGATCTCATTAGACGGAAATAAATGAGGCAGATTTAGTTATTAGAACAAATGACAGACCACCTATTAGCCAAAGCTTCTAGAGGGAGTCAGAGCTGAGGTTAAATGATTTCCCAAGAGTACTAATAAGCTGCACAGGTCCATTCACAATATCAGGGCACAAGCTGAGAACAAAACCTTACCATTTAATCTGTTTTGCTCCCATTTTTGGCTTTAAGTCGCTACCCTACTGCACTGCTCTTGTTCATCGGCGCAGCAGTGGCTAGAAAATCGGTCACTGGCATCTTTCTCCCACAAACACACACCAACACACACTCCTCTATAGTCCATTCCGCGACTACTGACACATCCACAGAGAGCCGCAGTAAACAGTGAGGAGCACGACCCAAACTGGAGACTCTCGTGCTCAAAGCAGCCTCTTGAAGAACGGATATCCCAGAGCCGTCACAGTGTCTGTCCGGCGTGGGGCCAGCTGGAGACCTGCGTGGTGCAGCAGAGCCAACGTGGTGTCTAGGGTCCTCGAACCCCAGCTGGAGACCTTCTCCACGTGACGTGCTCTTCAGCTGCTCCTGACGTGGCACATATGGAAATCCTGTTTTCACTGGCAGTGCCTCAGTAGCAGAGGAGAGGGGCACTGCTCGGTGGCCAGGGCAGCTGCATCCTGCCCCGCTCTCCCTCGCTCCCTCTGGAAGTTCTTCTGCGAGTTCTCCCCTCTCTAAGTGTCCTCCATTCATGCGCTATGTGCTGCCGCGCTCCCCCTCCCCCACACAGCTCCCAGAGAACACAGCCACGTTCCTCCTGTTGATCTTCTGCCTGATCTTGCTCTCCTTTTTCCTGCTGAAATGTCAGACACGGCTCAGCCCTCCTCCGTTTCCGCTCCTCCTCCTCTGAACCCTCCTTTCCTTTCACTGCCTTCCTCTGTCTCTCTCTCTCTCTCTCTCTGCCTCATTCTCTGTCCCTCTCTCCCTCCCTCCCTCTCCCTTTCTCTGCACCACTGGTCTGTCTTGAGCATTAGAGACTTGAGGAGGTGAGGTTCAGGACAGGGGAAACGGTCATAATTAAGGCTGGTTATAAGAAACAGAAGAACATGGGGGATTGGGCAGCTGTCTTTGGTAAGATTCACAGGATGTGAGCAAAATCTCTCTTAGGATGTTAGCAGATACTTCTGCTCCTTAAGCACAGTACCAATCACTATACCAGACAGTGTGAATTAACTAAGAACACCGTCTGGATGTAATTTAGGGCAAATCCTTCTATAATTAGGCATATGATACTTAGGTGCAACAACCCTTGGTGGTAATTGGTACTGCTAGTCTCAGCCTAATTGTTTGGGTATTCTGCATCTCACACTATAGAAAGCTGAAGGGAATGAACTGTGCTGTTATTGGTAAAAAGAGGTAACGATACTTATAAAAAATTACTTGTATCTGTCTCTCTCTCTAGTGAAAATTAAGACACACCAAAGCAGACTTTTTGAAAAGCAGTGTGCATTGGCTATTATCTTTCAGTTAGGCATGTGCATTTATCAAGCCAGCAAAACACGGATATTGTTTTGCATTTTTGCACACACTGAAGTAACATTGTAGCAATATTGCTTCTTCTAAATGAAATGTGCTTTTGTGCCATTATGAAATACAGCCCAGACCTCAGAATGTACTTGTATTGCACTTCTCTCTCTCCGTGGAAAAGAAATTGCACATGAAGGTAAAGCATGCCGTTTGTTTTCCATCTGCAACCATCCGAACGCCCATGTATGTCAAAGTGCCAAAATGTATTCCAGTGTATCAGAAAGCTGAATGCAGGACAACAGCAGGTCATGTCTAGATCACTCAAACTGAGTTTAACGGCCGTCGGGAAGCAGTCGATCGGTGTGCAGAGTCACACTTGCTGTTGTCAGCAGTGAGGAATAAAGCATGATAAGGCATGTTATAGCCTCTGAGGGAGTCACTATCCAAAACCTCCCGGCAACATCCCAGCCACTTCCTACATTTACAAAACAAACACCAGCAAGCCCTCGGGAGAAGGCCTCGTGCACATCAGCCGGCCCAGCCACGGCTGCTGACGGCAGGCAGGGGAACGAGGGATTTGCGGGTCGCGTGTTGGAACTCCGGCCCAACCCCAAACAGAGGAATGAGCCGGTGCGGACGGCGCACACCGTCAGGCTGGATGGAGCCAGCTGAGTAAACACAAGGGCGCTATTGTTCCTGGCCGCTGCCAGGGGGCCGGCGGTGCCAGTGTGCCAAGCCAGCCTCTGCTGTAGACCCGACCCCAGCTGCTCAGCTCACGTTTGGGCAAGGTGCACCTGGGCATCGGGATAAGAAACAGCATTCTGGGGTGTGAAATCAGAACATAAAACAAGTTCTCCCCATGCAGAAATGGTACAGAAGGAAAAAAAAAAGGAGGGCCAGTATTTTCATTTCTATATTTATCTTTTCATGTTTTTATTCTTCACAGGGCCTCTTGTGCACCACAAATCTGCCTCTAGCTTTTGCTAGAAACAACACCAGTCCTTGCCTGGAGAAATAACCTATGTGTATTAGGCTCAGCCCGAGACAGGTCAGACAGTTCATGGACAATCTGCACAACGCACAACACCCCTCTGTTTTCCAGAAACATGCTGTTTGCTGAGAGCCGCCCCAGGGCTTGTGCATCCGGATCACGTGGGTCTCACCTGCAGGGAGGCGTCTCTGGGTCCTCCTCGCTTGACCTTCTCTGGCCCTCGTACTGCTGAACAAGGGCACGCACACTCCAGCACGGATTCTCCATCTCCTCATCAGCACTGGAGCCTCGGCTGGGGGAAGGGAATTATTCACGTCAGCACAGCAGTTCTTTCAGGTCAGTCGAGTTTAAAGTTCAAACCACAGCAGGAGATTTGGATGATTTTTCAATCAAACTGCCTCCTTAGTCTAAAAAAGAACTCAAACAAATCACTGCTTTATTTTTTTAACTAGTAGATTTACTTGCTATAAACTTTGCTTACCACGTTGGCTACACAGGATATACAGTTAGCATAGTTAAATGCTATATTTTTGTTTACTGAAACTGAACCTAGGGGAAAGTGAACTTAAATTTAATCGTAATGTACTTTAAAAGTTTTGTCATCTTAAATTCTTGTCCATGAGTCACTTGCTGCAACAACATCAAATATCTCCCACGGCACACCCCAACTTGTTCACACAGTTGACATACATTTTATTACAGTTTGTCTGAAGATTTGGGGCTCAAATCTTGTTTATCTGAATAAGTGAGCTGCAGTACATGTATACCACAAGAAGAGGGCGACATTCTACAGAGCAACCCAAACAAATGGCGTTTCTTCTAGTGAGAGGGGAAGATTGAGCCCTGTCCTTCAGATCCTGTTAAATATTGCACAGTATGCTCAAGGTTTAAAGCTCCAGCTGTCACACACAGGTCTGTGTAGAAACATACCCTTCAATTTCATGATTCAGGTAGTCAAATGTTACATTGTGTGTCTACAATAACGCAGGTCCTATAATACAGTTTCACCAGAGCTGTAAACGAGGCACGCTACACTCTATGGATAACCATTCCAATGATAACAGACAAACAAAAACTTCCCAACGCACAAGGAAATTCACAAACTGGTATTAGATATCATAGTTGTTGTGGTAAAAAAAAAAAAACAACAAAAAAAAAAAGAGTAAGCGAGACGGAGATGACAGGCAGGAAGGAGGGTGAGCGGGAGATGACCTGTGCCGGTCCTGTCTGAGGTGGAGGACACCGCGTCCTGAGTGGACGGCGTCGTGGCGAGCCGCTGCCAAGGCCGCTGCTGCACTCTGAGCCATCGCCATGGCGGAATGAGGTCTGTGATTGGCCGAAGACCCCACCGGGTTCCTGCCGACAGCTGCGCCCGATCTGTGACTGGCTGAGGCAGACGGCTTAAAGTGGGCTGCCAGGGCCAAGATGAGCCTCATGGCAGATTTGAGGTTCCCTTCCACAATGTCTGGGAGAAGAGAGAGCAGAGAAAGAGATAAAGAACCAAAGAAAAGCAAGAGAAAAGGTGAAGACGCGTTCACTGAAGGTCTTATGTCAGTTTAAATTAAGAGGGCATGAGTTCATCAGATTGGACCTTGTTGAGTAACACACCTCTGGTAGATGTTTGAGGCATACGAATCCGCTTGGATGATACAAACTGCAGCACTTTGTCCACATTCTCCCTCTTTTCCTGGTTGTCCCTTGGTGAGTAGTGAATGCCCTCAAGCAGCTCACCAGCTACCAAAAAACAAAATAAAAACATGGATTATGGCCCCTATGAACGCTAGGTGCATGCAGTAGCAATTTAGCAGTGGTTTTAGCACAATTAGGCAGTCTGAGAGTAGATTCACTGAACACCAATTACGGCTCACTTTTATTTGGCTGTATACATGTTACTCCACTGCAAAAGCCTGAAACATATATGTACAATACAGATCCTGAAAAGGTGTCCTGTAGTCTAAAATGCAACCCTGATTGGACATGACTGACCCACTTAATCAAGGCCTTTATTAGTGCCTGAATAGTAACTCAAGGAGCATGAAGCTGGTCGGAAGTTGAAACTAACCTCTGCAGGAGTGGAGATCTGCAGGAGTTATAAATCTTACCTAAATGTAAGATCTGAGTAATCCTTTTTTAATATATAATGTAATCAAAAAATGTCATAAAATGAAATTAACACACTACGTATAACTAAGATATTAATTATTTATATAAATAATTTTAATCAAATGCAACTGTTCTCAAATGGTTGTTAGAGAAAAGCTGGATTCAGGCCCAGGAGTGCCCTGGCTTACCCACTATCTCGATGAGGTGGGCTAGCACCACGCCATCTCTGAGATCTTGCCGCAGGTCACTGACGGACTTCACACCTGGCTTCTTCCTCAGCTGGGCGTTCACCCAGGTCACGTATGCTGCCAGCTGTTGCTGAAAAACGCAACGCTCAATCATATACCATCGACTAGACAACGTCACTCCCGCAGCACTGTGGTCAGGCAAATTACATCAGAGTTAGCGCCAACAAACCAAACATCCAAAAGAAGAGGCAGATCCAGTACACACAGTACAACAACAAAACAAAAACAAACACACTGTACTCTTGGACTACACTGTACTCTTGGACTAACCCTAAAAATGCACTGTGACTTGCAGTTAGTGGCTCCAAACCTCAAAGTACCTTTCAGACTGTATGTATTAAAAGTGCACAAGACGATTCGTTGAGACCATAAGATACAGACCTACTTTTTTCCTTGTGCTATGCATCTCTATATCGCACTATAAAACTGGGAAAAGCTGTGTAGTCCTCAAACGTATTATGTTGTTATGATTCTTGCGGCATATTATTCAATATCTGCTGTGATTTTTTTCAGTAATTACACAAACTAATTTGAAAGGTATGTAGGTACTAGAGCACAGAATGAAAGTCTGGCATCACCTGCAGGAGGCTAACATTTTATGCAACTCTACTGACACATCAAGCATAAGCTAAATGCATTTGAATTATGAAAGAGCAGACTTTCTACCAAGCTAGTGCATCCCTCCGGCTGGCACAATGACAAAAGGGTAGAGAGGGTATCCCTGTCATAAGGCCTGCAGGAATATGAACTGTCAAAGGAGCTTTGCTGCTTTGGGTTGGAGACTCACACCCTGTGACAGGGCAAATCCTTCCCCATTCATCTAGTGTGGTGTGTAACGTGTCGATCTGAACGGCCCGGATTAGTCCGACTGGCACTTTCTCTGCCTCATACCAACACGAAGGCTTATCCTGCATGTCCTTTCCAGTCTGCGCATGTAGGGATGCACTGAGAACGCAGCTGTGCACATCCAATTATGTGGTGTCCCAACACAGACTGCTGTGCTATACCCCCTGGCAAAACGATAATACTGTGAACTACAGGTCATTTTTCAATAGTGCTACTAAAGAATGTTGAGAGAATGTTTAGTATTATTACCTTATTTTTTCCCCCCCTTTCAACATTCCAGTTTAATTCATTCCAAGACCCTTTTACTTTCCAGTTTAGCTTAGACCAGAAAATTATATGATTACAAAACCCAAACACACACAACAGGAAAATTATAAAAAAAAGAAAAATGATGTAAAATGACATAATTTGGCCATAAAAAACAAATTTCAGTTGCCACCCAGTGATTTTCTGCATTCAGTCTGCTAGTTTACTTCTGTTATTATAGAGCTCACACCATCTGAAAACCAGTAAAATGGATATCATGACAAATAAGCAAATGCTCTATAACACATTTTGTACTATATTACGTATATATAGATAAAAGCTTATATGTTCTTAAGAATCATTTTCATATACTCATAAAAGATATTTTGTGGCCATTCAGCAAACTCAATCAACCTCTTAAAATGGTGTTATGTATTTATTTACTTATTTTGACATATACTGTGCAGCCTAGTACAATGGCAGCCCTTTCAAGTAAATATTTAGCTAGAAGCTCAGAGTGGTCCAGAATGACTGCCATCCCAAGAGAGAACACCCACCAGAGTGAGGCCCTGCTAGCTGCTGAGCCTGCTTCACAGAATATGGCACCAACTCAATACAACCAGGCTAAATACTTGATAAGGGCCAAAATTAATTGACTGGGCACATCACTGACAGTACTGTTCACTCATCCCTACTCAGCTGATACACATCCACGGATACAGATCCACTGCATGGAAGTACTGCAGCTGCTGGAACCACAACGAATAATGCAGAGAACAACAGTGGACTGCTTTATGGTCAAATACAGGGACAGCTGCTAGAAGTAACATAGTCTAACAGATGTGAGGGATTCTACATGGCTGTGGAGAACATTTTTAACGCTGGGAGAACATTTCTGAAACAGCTCTGGATAACGCTGGGAGAACCTTTCTGAAACAGCTCTGCAATGCATTCCTTAATATGAGAAATACTGTATTCTGTCCTAAACCAGTGCGCTTCCAGCAGATGCTGATTAATCAGCAACATGATAGTTGATATATAGAAAATAATCACCTATTAATTATCTCCATATTGTTCTAACAAATTCTCGATTTTATTCAGTATTGCTGATAATACGTTCGCTTCTAGGCATGATGATGATGTACAAAGAGTTGCTAGCGAAGGCCATTACGAATGGCTCTGTAGTGCCCACAGGAACGTTACACTATTTACATAAAGTAAACGAGGTAGCCCTAGGTTTTCTGATAGATGTTGGTATTTCACTACGTAACCATTAAGATACCAGAACGAACGCTTTAAATATCTGGTGAATTTACTGGCAGCTGTCGAACCAAATCGTCCGTAATGCATCATCTGTTATACATGCAAAAACGTACGCTTATTTCAACTTGCAATAGCAAGCAAAGTTTCTGCACGATTAAAAGCTATCAAGAAAGTATGATTTTATTTATCTGTTGAATTCTACACAGCAGGAATCGTTCGTTTTAAGATTTAAGTAAAATCAGAAACGCAATCCTAACACAACAGTTCACAGATCATTTAAAAGTTGTTTGGGATTTCAATAACTGTCTACCTCATTGAAACCTTCCTGAAGTACGTCAAGCAGATTTCCTTTTGATAAGGATGCAATCATTCTTCTGACTTCTCATGGAGGTGAGTGGAGGCGAACAGAGAAGATGTTGAATTCGTTGTTCACTATGGTATTATACGAGCTCGTCGTTGCAAAATGGGGAAACAAAGAAACTAAACAAAACACCTCAGAGCTCGTGCGATGGCCATATGTGCAACCACTGTTAGCTCGCTTCAAGAAACAGGATACGAGACGGACTAGTTTAGCAAAGATGTAACGCGCATGCTCTCAATGCAGCTACTTCACTGTCGTTATGGCGACGCCCCAGCTTTCAGAAATTGTATTAATAAAGATGTAAGGATTTTACCCTAAAGATTTGAGTAAACCTATAGCAATCGTAGCTCCTCGTCATGTTGTTATATTGGCTTCTCAATATGAACAATAATCAGAATTTATTCAGAAACTATTTGGGGAAAGCTGTATGAAATTTCAGTTTAATATTAGATAGACAAACGGACTTATGGACGGATGGATGGACGGACGGACAGGCAGGCAGGCAGGCAGGCAGACAGCTTTACAAGTGTGAAGTAGGTATGTACCAGTAATGCTCTCCTCACCCTATGGCCTAAAATTGTTTTTTTTCTCAGTATTACATTCCTTTAAAACGGTTATTCTTATGCCTTAAGATACTTTTTTATTGTGACTGTGTTGTCACCTTCTTAAGATAAAAACCATCATTGGCAAGAAAGTTTTTTGATGGCAATTGTACCCTTTTACAGCATTACAGAAAGTGGGAGTTTCTCAGCATGAAAGGTAATATCATCTTTAAAAACAGTATATATCCTGTTAACAGCAAAGACAATAAACTAGTACAAAAAAACGTAGCGTGAATGAGTTGTGTACAGCTCCACCAGACCACATCCTTCCTGTCAGCTTCAAGACTTCCTTATTCAACCAGGAGACAAGGCTACTGCAAATCATGCATTTTTGACCAAAACCATTTGCCTTAAGAAACCATTCTTGAATCCATCCTGAAGCAGATATAATCAAATGTCTGTACACTTGATAGACAAGATGTTTACACTACCGTACAATAAGTGTAAAATATCTTTGTCTATCCTTAAGTGTCATGAGATCCAGATGCATACTGACTCTGCATAAAACTATTAAGCATTAGTTGTATGCAGGACTAGAATGTGACTACCACACTATTGTGAAATAGGTAATTTATTTAAATACATAACTGAATCCTTGTAACTCAAAGAATAAATATATACAGAAAAAGACGAAAACTGACCTCTGCAAAAGGGAAAGCCGAAAGAGGAAATACACTGGTAACTATCATAGAGATTATAGTCATATAGACGCATACTTAACTAAAGATTTTAGAGACTTACTGATCCCTCCGTTGTCGAGGAACGATGCATCTTAATGGTCTGCAAATTTACCTGCAAATTACAGGTAAATAAGGAATATAAAGTGAGCTATTTGTGCATGATTTTTGATCTTCTATTAGATAATTTACACAAGCCACTTTACTAGGTAGCTAGTTGTTTAATAAAATCACCGGGCTGAGTCAGCTATCCTAGACAGCTAATTATCAAGCGATAACAGCAGGAAAATGCATACATTAGCTTATCTTAAGCTAAAATTTAAAACTTGTTAGCTAGCTAAACTAGCTATCTGGCTACAATTTAAAGTATGGTTTTAATGTATGGTTTTAACAGGTGCTATAAATTGACAAGTCGATCATCTGTAAAGTCAGAGAACTAGCTAGTTATCAAACTAACGGTTATACTCCAGAATAGGCATCCAGTTTGTTAGCTAGATAGCTAGCGTTAATACTCTAGCTCCCTGGGCTAATTTAGCTAGCTAACTGGTTAGGGTTGTGAGCTATCTAGTTAGATCACTGACATTAATGCTGCATTTAAGTATTAATGATCTGTAATTATATTAGCTAACTCACCGTCTGTTATTTTACACTCTGGATGATAATAGCACAGATCAACATTTCTTTTCGTTTTGGAAGTCTTGATAGAAAGTGCATTTTCCCCAAAACAAATCTCGGTTCCTTTCTATCAACCCAATCCCAATCCTGTTTCTATGGATACCAAAAACACTACCACGTGGGTTTCGCAGTTTATGATGGCAGCTAACGTGTTCGTACAGATAATTATATAAATGTAGATTATACAAAATATAGTTATATTAACTTTTAGCACTAATGCAATAATATTATGAGGCTACGCGAAAAAAAACAAATAAACAAACAACAAAAACAGGTGCAGCTGTCGTGATGATTTATAAATTCAGATAGATTTACTCGGGACAATTTCTGGTCATTTGTTTCCCCCTGTTGGTTGCTTTTAAAGACGACAATTCGTGAGGGTTTTTTTAAGAGGATAATGCAATATTTAATCGTCGGCAATTTCGGAACTGAATATTACAGGTTTGTTTATTGATACAAAACTGTCAAATCAAATATTTCCACAAGAACACAGTTCATAGTAACAAAATTTAAAAAATATATTTTCTCCATAATTATAAACCCCAGAAGCGTTGTAGTCTTTAGAATAAATTCAGCATTTAGCACAGTCGGCTCACTGCTTTTTCAATTCAAGACAAAATTGTTGATTTCACATGCGAGTTATATGATAAATGTATCGCAAAACATACCACAACAATCAGTCAGTTGACTGCTCATTTGGTATTACTGTCAACACTGTGAGATATTTTTTGACAAAAGCACAAACACACAAATGTATAACCAGAATCAAATTTCAACATAAACATATTTAAAAGAGCAGTTCCAAGCGCTTTTCACACATCCACGTCCTGTTTTTCAGCAAATGCATACAGAACTCTTAATTATACTTTAATATTATATGCTCAGGATTGTTATCTTAGTCAGGATACACATCCAATATAATACCTAACTAAAACAGCTAATTATTTGTCTAATGATTTGTCATCATTGCATTCCACATAGATATAGTGTCATCTAATATTTTTCTTTTGTCACTGCTGCATTCCACACAGATATAGTGTTTTCTAAGACTCTGAAAACAACTGTTCAAGTACAGGATCACAGTACTTTGATTTTTGATATAGTAGAACATTTGACCTTACATAAACAAATGTTTACTTTTTTCATATTATTGGATTTGGTTTATATTCAGATTCACAACAGTTACATTAAGGTCTTCAGACAGTAACACAAGCTAGACTTAGAGCAACTCAACTTGGCACACACACTTTTTTGGGTATCTGTTTCATTTAGGAAAAAACACATTATAAGACTAAGTGGCTTTTACTCTGCACAGATTTTTAAATTTATCATCAGTTCATATCACTATTACTGGTAGTGCACATAGGTTAACTTTCAAATACAGGCTTAAGCAGTGGACACTAGTAAAGTTGTTATTAAAAATCTGCCATGTTCTCATTGCCATATCCTCATTAACTCATCACATACACCCACTAACTGTTTACAGAATATGAATCAGTCTTTATATTCAGATGAACAAAAATGTAATTGTAAAGACTTCAGATCTTACTCCCCTCAAATAATGCATAAGATGGCATTAAAACAGGCCTGGGTAACTACCTAAAAGAGTAACTAAAATAAATCTACAAAACACTTGCCAAAAAAAAACCTATCCCATGTGCAGTCAACACTTAAAAGCTTAATAATTATGCATCTTCACGCTAAATAGACCAAAAGTGAGTGCCTGTTAATGATAGCACATGCCTAATCCTATAGGGGAGTGATGTCATTAAAAACATAAACTACATTCATTTCTGGCTTTGGGGCGAATGTCATGTGGGCCAGAATATATGCATTCCAATCCAATCACATTCAGAATCTAGAAAAAGAATAACATACTCCAAAATCAAATCTTAGTAATCACTTATTGAAGAGGTTGCGCTGTTCATGACTGAGTTCCTATGACCCAAAAAGTCATTTTTGAATCAACCCAAACGGACTATTTACAGTTACAGGTATAAACTTGTTTCACGCTAGGCAAACCTCGGAATATTTTGCATTGGTTTAATGTATCCAAGTTGCCTACCAAGTCTGTTAAAAAGCACTCCACTGCAGAGCACTACATGGATGCTTGGGCAGTAATAAGAGCACCGTCTACCTATCACAGACAAGGCTAGTGTTACAGCTGAGTGGATTTGAGGGAAGACCACAGAACCACCTGGGAAACCATTAGCTTAGCAGAACTGCGCATAAGAAGCAGCACGATATCAATGGAGACGTCAGCTCGTCGAATCGAGCAAAAGACTAACAGTTTGACCACTGCAGTTGTGCAGCGATGTGGCTCCACCTGAGCAGCATGTGGCTCTGTGTGCCAATGCATCATAAAGAGGCAGTGGGCAATAGAAAGGTGGAACAGAAGTAAAGCCCAAGATCTAGAAGCCTGAAAGTAGCACGGAAGTGTACATGAAGACAACAGACTAGCTGTTCGTCTGAAGTGGAAAAATTGGCTTTCACAGCTGTAACTATATCATCGCACTGACTTCAAAGCACTGATATACTCCTGAACATCTGATAAACCACAGTGTATCAAATGTAGTATTGCAGAGGCTGCAAGACAGTACATGCAGTTATCAAAACGTAACATGAATCCTGCCGATCAGCCCTGTGTCAATGCGCTAGCAGAGAGACGCCGCAAAGCCCACAGCAATAGGAAATCAAACAGTCCTGGAACTCCAACGACTGACACGTACAAACCGCAAGGCTAGAGCAAGAGCTAAACCCCTGGAACAAAACAAAACCAACCGAAGCATCAACAACAAAAATCTGTCAGCGTGAATGAAAATGTTAGAAATCAAACTCAAACTCAAGGCGAACCCTCGAGACTCCTGCGAGTTCCCAGCAGCCGGGGTAGGTGGTCCCCGCTGGCTCGACGTCAGGCCCTGAACACGTGCACGGCGCGTACCACGTACTGCCTGCAGATGGGGCACTCACTCATGCGCTTGCCACACTTGCTGCAGGTGACCATGTGGCCGCACTCCAGCAGCACGCAGTCGATGGGCGAGTCCATGCAGATCTTACACAGGTTGTCCTCCTGGCCCAGGGGCTCAGCCGGCTCCGCTGAAGCCACAGTGAGACATGGTTCATCAGCCTTTCACTACACATAACCTTCCATATATATATATATATACACACAGGTTCTTATAAGGGCAAGGCAGGGCACCTGGGACAAAACGTACCTGTGCTGGGTTCCTTTTTAGTATTTGAAACTGAAAATAAAAGCAAAAAACATTGTAACACTTTTCTGATCTCCACAAGTCAGGGCCCAGTTTCCCAAAATCATCATAGTGTCAAGATCTTCTTAAATGACAGAGAGTATTCAGTTTCATAGATTTCATAGATACTATGCTTTTGGGAAACTTGGCGCTGATTAGTATGTAAGCATAATTCATCACACTCCTTTTCACACAATACACATAAAATGACATTTTTGTAAATTGCTATGGATAAGAACATCTGCTCAGTGCCTAAAACGTAAAATGTAAATGAATCTTCTAAAAGAGACAGTCTAGTTTAATCTCTTTACTAAAATGTGGATTCCACAACTAACAATTAGATTATCATTTTTAAAAACAGCAATAAAAACCTTGGGTTTGTTTTACTGCACAGTTTGAGGACTGCAGTAGGTCGGCGCGGGTGTGAGCGTTTATGTGGAGCACGACTCACCAAGGTTGTGGAGGTCTCTCTGGTCATTAAAAAGCCGCGTCACCCTCTCCATCAGCTCCCACTTCTCACAGCAGCCTTTGTAGTTGACGAAGTTGCGTGCCAAGATTTCTTTCAGCTGCCGCACACTGAGGCCCTCGATGTCCTCCACGCCACTCAAATCAGACAGGGAGGCCCTGCGGCTGTGCACCAGTGTCTCCTCACTGTCTGTGGACTGAGGTACATGCACAAAAACATGCATCACCAATCACAACACTTCTGTAGCAAAGTCACATAAAGAAGTGGACTTTTATTTTGTTGATTCATTACCTTTGAACCGTCCTAAAATTATGTTCTTTTTGTCTATACATTTTCCTTACATATTTATCTCCAGTTCACCCTTCATTTAGCTGTTTCATTGATCCTGTAAAACACCTTGTAAACTTGCCCTTGAAGGGTGCCATCATGGTCCGGAGGCCACCTGAAGCAGCGGCAGCCATTATGTGGACTGTCTGTTTACTTGTTTATTATTCACGTATTGTTACATCCACGTCCCCCTCAGGTGGTGTCCCTCATGTATCATTGGGTTGCCACCTGAGTGCAGTCATGTCATTATGTTTGCTTCTACCGTGTTTGTATTTTGGCTGTTGCCGGTCATTGTTTGTTATGTTAGTTAGTGCCCTTTATGCTATGTGCTTGTTATGTTAGTTAGTGCACTTGCTATGTTAGTTAGTGCACTTGCTATGTTAGTTAGTGCACTTTTCCGGTTTGGTTTCATTTATCATTAAATCCATCAGTCATCACCTGCATTCGCGTCTTTTTGTGTTCAGGTCTTTACACATGCTTCATTCATGACAGATGCTTTGCAACACAATTTATCAAAGAGATGTAAATTAACATTAAAAGTCATAATTCAAGTATGATTGGTCAGACTGTGAAAATGGAGGGAATATGTCAAAATGAAGACTGAAATGCATTCTAATTAGACTAAAGAAATTAGACAAAGAAAAAAAAAAGTTATATACATTCACAAGATAGAAAATAGCTGTAAATGAGACCATATCAAGCCACCCATTAATTGCCCAGATGAGGTGGTCCCTCAAAACTCTGCGACAGAACAAGAATGGGATGTGTGAAGGAAGCAACAGAGAGGTCAAGAGCCACCAAGGATCTTCAGCTTTCAATAGGTGAGTATGGAGTGAAGGTACATCAGTTAATGAGATCAAGACTTCTGCATACAACCAGCCTGTATGGGAGGGTAGTTTCAAAGAAGCTATTACTGAAGAAAAACACATCAGTGCACATTTGAGGTTGGCCAGAAAGCAACAGTGAGACATGCAATAAGGTTTGATGAGTCAAAGATGGGAACTTTTTGGGCTATAATTTAAAATGCCACATGACGGAAAACTTAACACTGCCCATTTCACAACAAGTCCCAACAGGGAAGTATGAAGTGTCAGTATCATGATGTGGGAATACATACAGGACAAGGCGTCTCGTTGCAAATGAAGGACAGATGAATGGTGCAAAATTCATAGAGGTATGCAAGACAACCTTCTTCAGTCTGGTAAAAATCTAGAGCTTGAAAGCCAAGTCAAAGTCAACAGCCGAGTCAAAGTCCAGATCTTAGTCCAAATCACAAAACTGTAGCACTATTTGAAAACTACAGCTTCCCACCAAACTGAACAACCTGGAGCAAATCATAACAAGCCAAATTCACTCTCTAACAGTGTGCAAAGCTGAAAGAAACCTTTTGCAGCAAATGGTTCCACTACAATATTTTAGTTCTATGAAGTACCTATACTTCTATAAAGTATATACTATATAAAAGTAGATATGTTGCTTACTTACGCAAGCAAAACTTTTAGGATTTGTGTGTGTGCATATTTGTGCAAATTCTGCGCACCTCTTCGTCGTCCTCGTCTTCATCATCGTCCTCATCCTCAGCCTCTTCCTCCTCCTCGGTGAGCAGCTCAGGTTCCTCGGCTGGCAGGCAGGGGTCTGCAGCAGCAGCAGCAGCAGCAGCAGCCTGAGAGACAGAGTTGCTGCTGCCTGTGCCGCAGCTACTGGTGGTGGGGCCGTGCTGGCCCAGCACCAGCTCCACCAGCTCCTCCTTCTCACGGCACATCTGCGTGGGGACCTCGTGCAGGTGCAGGTAGTCGCGCAGCTCCTTCACCTTCAGCCGCATGAGCTCGGCACGCTCGAAGCCTGTGCCGTGGAAGCGCTGGCACGTGGGACACAGCTGGAGCCCGAGCAGCTCCGGCTGCTCCCAACAGCGGCCGCAGAACATCTTTCTGCAGTCCACACACGCATTCTGGAGGGAGTGGAACAAGGGGCGGAGAGGAGGCGGGGTCAGGCCCTATGGTCTGCCAGTGGAGGAGTGAGGCAGCTATGATCTGACTGGTCAATATTTGGGACTGCTTTAGAGATATCTGCAATTCACTCTATTGCTTTTAATAGTGAAGACTGGTGTGACATTGGCATGAATGCTAATCCTTATTGGCTGATTCAAGACAGTGTGCTGCTCACCCTTCTTGCTGTGTCAAACTGGCCACCACAGGCCTTGCACAAGTGTTCGGGTGATGTTGGAGAGGGGTTGTAGCCCGAGTTTGTGTAGGCCAGGCGCCATGAGCTGTTGTTTTCTTCCACGGTGGCGGTCGTGTCCACACAGAGTCAGCTACAACGGGAGGCTCACACACCCCTTCCTGGCCATTCAAACAAACAAACCAACCAAAAAACACTCATATTGGCCACTGGTGTCTGCTTTGCCAGTTTTTAGGTATAAGATATTAAGAAATAAGTGGCGAGCGTTTTTTAAATGTTCAACACATCTTGGCCCTTTAAAAAGTCTGAGAATTCAACATAAATTTGAATTATTAGCACACAGAACCTTTGATATACACGACAGATTGAAAAACAACTGGGGGGGTCAGTGATAGATTATGTATAATGACCCATTTATGATTCATTCATTTATTAGTAGAGCTTCTGTGAAAAATATTTTTCATGTGTTTTTTTCTGTTGACCTAACAAGAGAAAATGACATCTTTCAGCTAGTTACTGTAAGCCAACGTTATAATGCACATCTGGACAGTTTAACGCTCCAGCTGTGCTAGTGAACAACCGATGTTAGCCGATACTTCTGTGTATTTAACAGCCTTTAAAACATACGTATAAGATGCCAGATATAGAGAACACATGACTTCAGTGATGATTACGAATGATACGCTACGAATTTATTGACAGCCAATGCAGGAAGACAAGTAGCTTAACAGTTAGCAAGGTTAGCTAGCTAGTATAGGCTGCAATTACAAGAAAACTAAATGAATGCATCGGCGAGCTTACCCAAAACACCAGGACCAGATCCCTTTAATGATAGCCATCTTGAAATTCTAGAAGCTGGTCCACATAAATCGTATATCAGTGTCCGACTATACTAAACACTAGCTCTAATAAATGTAGATATCATGTAGGAATGCTCGGACATCCAGTCATACTCACGCGACAGAAAACGGTGCTTGGTCTGGGGGCGAAAACGCACCCGCTGGCCATGCAAGCCCATGATGCTTTGCGAAAACTGACAGAGCCGATTTTAGCTCACAGACCGTGTGTGTGTGTATATATGGTTATATAAACACACACACACACACACACACACACACACACACACACGCACACACACACACACACACACACACACACACACACACA
>JAOXYF010000003.1:18593238-18607027 GCA_028565775.1 Sternarchorhynchus goeldii
ACACACACACACACACACACACACCCACACACACACACACACACACACACACACACACACACACACACACACACACATATATATATATATACACACACCTCAGATTTTTATTCTCTTGAAAATTATAGCCACTGTGCTATTCAGTGGATATTATTATACTGTTTAAATTCATTATTTGATTGAACGAATTACGATTTGGAAATGCCCCCACCACTTTCTGAAAGTGTTCTCTGAAAATATTACCGCTTCCTCTACAGGCTACAATTTATTTTACATTCCTCTACACGCTACATTTTATTCAATTTATTCAGTTAAAATTAGAATAATGTGCTTGTTTTATTCAATAAAACGCAATGCCTATAATGTATAATCAGAGACAGAATCAGAGAACACTCGTGCTTATATAAATATGATTTAATCAAAACAAATAGAAAACAAATGTACTATATTTATATTTCAAACCATATTTATACTGATACTTCGTATCGTTCCACGCCGATAGTCTAGGCAAACGCTGTAATAAAACCTTTATTCCTGTAGTAAAACATGAACTTAATCCTCTCAGTTCTCGCGCTGATTTAATTTCAGTGAATGTGCGTCGTCCAGGGAGGGAAAAAGAATTTGATTTGAATGCAGCACCTGGTCCGCATTTTCGCCCCACAAATCAAAATTCGTTCACGGGATATATTAATGTAAGTTAATACATATATCGCCAGTGGAAAACACGACAGTTACATAAGACTACTGTTTTGATCAATAATACATTACTTTTATGTTTAACACTGAATATCCAGTTCTGACTGGAAGAAGCAACTATCTTATACTACAATGACTAGTGACAAAACGTTATTGATTGAATGATTGAAATACAGCAATATTTATAATTACAACAGAAAAAGCTTCAACATTCAGTTGCATTTTAACTCCCTTTGCAGAGCTTATGAATGTTACCTGTTTGATTCAGTATTTATTAACCCTCTAAATTGTAAAATATAGCTAAACAGTATTTTCTATTGTGCCTTGCGCACGTGGTGCAGTCTGGCTAACCCAAAACCCCCACAGCGAACATTCTGTGACTGTGTGATATTACTATTCCATAAACTGTAAACAGCGACTGCAGGACATTATAACTTCTTCACAGCTCGTAAACTGTAGGTCTAACGTTTGTAAACTGTAACTCAAACCGTCTGACGTGACAGCTCCATTAACGAACCTTCCAACAGGCACTTCAGATTATTTCGGCTCTGACTGTTTGCGAAAAGCATCATATTTACTTCAGGATTTTTCTTTTGTATGGTTTAGTTCAATGGGTTGATCATACTGCAAACTGCTGGGATCACGTGTGAATAACTGTGAGAACGGTTAAGTATAATACAGTATATACGTATTCATGCTGTCTGACAGTTTGATAAGACCCAAATAAATTACAGAGGGAACACAGTAGATAAATATTACTTTCGTTGCTAAGATCTATTCCTACAAGTTGAAGTATATTGTAAAGCCACTGACATTTACAGGGACAAAGACTGCAAAGCGGGCCACCCAAATGACTATAAGCTCAAGATAATAACATAACATTACAAACATCAAACAGAAGAATCATAGAGGTCACTGATCTACGTTTAGCTCATTCACAAATGAAAAGAGAGATGTCAATAATATATATATTAAACACTGTCTTGTTTTCTTTTTATTTTACCATTCTGTTTAAAGATGGTCAAATAAAAAAACGTCGTTTCGTGCTAGCTTTGTAATGCACTTATACAGACTAATCAGAGGTATATAACAACACAGACTTTAACATTTGCACACAAATATGCTAAGCCCTCATGGTGGCCCTCTAGCAACAGTTTAGCCGTCAAACACAGTCCGAGGACGCACCTATAGCCTTAACAATTACACGCTAGAGTGATGGCAGACTGACAAGCGCCTTTTTTCATGCCACCACCAGGGTGCGCTGTGTACCACAAAAAAAGACCTCTACTAAAGAAAGGTCATTTATAATGTGATCAGTGCTAGAGGGTCAGTTAGGGCCAACTGCACACTTTCTTAGTTCTACACATCATACACATGCAGCCACCCATTCCCTACAATAGTTATTTGATGGTCAACAAATATGTGCTGATCCCTGTGGGGTCTGCAGTAGTCGAACAGACCTATAGATCTCAATAGGGTGACACCCAGCTTCTCATCTCCTTGCCCTCTGTTCAGATAATTGCCTGGGCAGACCCGTATTTGTCATCCTTTCGGAGTGAAGTGGTAGTTGCTTTCCATTGATCAGCATTATTTTAGCATATCACTCAGTCACATGTCAAAGCAGATGCCATGTATTTCACAGCTTTAACAGATCGTCTCATACCTCACTTACCAGAAGAAAATCTGCACCTTAAATGGTGTTCAAGATGTTTGCTGCCATGTGAAAATGCCAAAATCAAAAACAACTTCAGTTCTCAGTGGTCAGCACATCCTTTCCTTTAGATGAGAAAGAAAGATGAATTTCATGCCTTCTGTATACAGTTCTAGACTTAAAACTGCAAATTTGGTGAGTAAAATTTTAATGCAGAATACAGATTTCTAGATCAAATTGGTCAGCTGTGGTAGTTCACTGGATAGGTTATTATTTTGTATTTTAGTAGTGTCATATCCCCATACTGTGTCACCTCCTTTTAGGGGTTATTAAAGTGGCTACCCTAGACATGAGAGGTCAGTGAGCCAGTGAAGGATGAGCAGGGCCTACCATGAACCCTTCTACACATGCTGCTTTTTTGGAGCTCCCTAGCTAATGACGTTACCTAGAGACATTGAACCCAATTTGCCGTGGCGATTGGGATGCTGGCGGCACGGCTGTCTGGCACGTCACCGCGAGGGACTGCAGGGCAGAAGGGAAGGGCAGTGGCAGAAACCCCGGGAGAGCCACGAGTGTGAGAGCTCGCAGGGCCCAGCAGATCAGGCCACGTGGCAGCTGCTGGGACACAATTAGTAAGCCCCGCTCCCCTGCCATGTGTTTTGATTCCATATGTTGATTCTACATATGATGTTTCATAACTAGTAAATGTATAATTTTTCTGTTTAAAAATTTGTTTAAAATATGTTTAAACTCTCACTCCCTTTTCTCCCTTCTCTCACCCATCGTACGTAGGTTGCTATATCAGTCAGCTTCCTCTAGTTCACCTCCGCTAACAGAAGTAAGTGGGGAGGTACTTTATTTCTCTTTTCCTAAAGATTGATCTTAACCTAAATTTAGGGTTTTTTTTGCAAAACTTTGGTGGATGTTTTTAGTCTAAATTGCATACATTGTTCATTATAGGCTGCAGTAATTTTGTAATATGATGTTACTGGAAATGAATACTAGAGACAAATCTTACGAAGTGAGTTTTATTAATCACAGACATAGACTACTGCTCAAGATTCTACACAGGGTTGGTACTAGCTTCAAACCAAAGAGATGTAGCATGAATTCCATGAATGAAATTTGTTTCAATTATAGTCCTTAAAGCAACCACAAACCCCCAGAAAATAGAAATGAGACAAAATGTGAATTTAATCTCCACATATACTTACTCCCAAGACTAGTTGATTTTTGATTGTGTTCAGTGTTCCACATAAATCAGTCCTATTTGTGATGATGCTGAACTGGAACTTGTATAATGTAGTATAAAAGCCTTAACTGCTATTATCAAACCAGTTTATGTATATACCTCACTCTACAGTTCAACTACTTATGTGTGTGAATAGTACATTTGTCTCTGAGTGTGTATTTGTTGCATTAACAATAGTGCTTCGTGTCTACACTGAACGTTTCTTCACACTACATTTAGGCACTAATACATAAGAGAATCTCTATTTCTATTTCAATGACAAAAAGGTAGTTTTCTAATCAATGCACATAAATGCAACAAAACTGAAATTTTTAAAACTATTTACAAAGAACAAAAAAAATCTGATTAGTGTCCTGGATATCAGAGTAACATCAATTCTGTTTAGGAGTTGATGAACACAGCATCATATCATTCCTCTCAAACACCTGTTTTGCAAATATTTATGACTTAAAAGTAGTATAAATTGATTTGAAAAGCAGTAGGATTGAACAGTGATGTGTCTTAATATATGTCACAGCATATAATGATTTAAAAATGCCTTTTTAAACACAATTATTCAACCACACTGGAAGGCACTTAAGAGGAATGATTTGTTTCTTTGTCTAAAACAATTAATGGAACATGATCAAACTTCAATAAAAAATGTTTGTCTTACATTGTTTGTATCAGCTATGATTGTACCTCAGATGCTCTTAAATGTATATTTCATGTTTGACTTGTTCAACATTTGTGCCATTTTGCTGCTGTAAAAGATAGCAGACTACAAGGCAGGTCCTCTCTTCCCCATGAGTGGGCTGTTATTTCATCCACCCTAAACCATGGAAAGAGTGTCATATTTGCCTCTTCTGGAGGTTTTGCACTCAAACCTAACAGAACACTGTTTATAACCAGGTTGGGTAACAGTCTATTTACAACTAGCACAGCTTTTTGTTAGCTAACACAAGAACCCTGTTTTATTAAAAAGTAATACTGAAAATATTCTGTACTTAAAGACGCAACCTGCACAGTATATTCACTATGTACAAGAACAATGAACAAGAAGGACACTTCAAATCAAGGACATGCCATCCTGGCTGTTTACAGTGATTCCAGCTTTTTGCTGGCATTTCAAAAAAGATTTACTAAGACTATCTACAAACATTAACAAGGAACTTTATACTACTATTTTAGATCCCAGCAGTAAAGTAAGGAAATTAGAAAACTGTAGAACTAAACGTGTTACTAAAAGTCATCTGGAATTAAAAAAAAGGTAGAACTAAACATGGAAAGGTCAGGAACTAAGCATCAAATGGCTGAGTGTCATATTACATTGTTGGATTTTTATGCATGACTGTTTAAGGGTAATCACATAGTAGTTAAATGGTTATTTATTTCATTCAAAAATTTACTGGCTTCTGTGTTAGTAATTTACAAATATTTAAAAAAGTAAACATTTTTTCTGTAGGCATTTCAAAATATATTCCATCAAAAATATTCTGACATATTTAGCTAGTACAAAACAAACGTTATATAAATGGCAGGCAATTTAAAGCAAAATGCATACAATAAAACTTTCATTACTTGTCTGCTGTTCTAGGTCTTGTCAGAGTAAGCTGTTATTGAAAACAAAGCAACACTTTTTCATTGAATGATAAGAGGTTTTAAAGAGACAAGATATTTCAGGGGTTTTCTACAGAGATTAATGGTTTTAACTGCAATCAGGAGTTTGTGATGAATTGTCACCTTTGGCAAACCTGAATTGAGTTTTTGCAAGTGTGCTGTAAAGCTACAGCTAAGAGTCTTTCCTCTGAGCGTGTGTGTGTGTGTGTGTGTGTGTGTGTGTGTGTTTGTGTGTTGGGGTTTGTTTTGTGTGTGCAAAGTACTGCACACTTTACTCCAACATGCTTTTCTTTGTCTGAACTTGCTTCAGCCTGCCTCAGATGACAAACGATGATTTGTGTCGGAAATCTCCCTGAAAGAGAAGGAGGTTAGAGGGAGATTGCGAACTGAGAGGGATTCCACGCCTTCAGAACAGCGCTGAGAAAGATTCCTGTCAGCAAGGTCAGGCCTGCATCGTTGAAACCACTGAATCTCACCTCATCTTCTGTTCTGACATAATCCACTCCATCGTTCTTTCCTGGAGCTTTGTAACTAAAGCAAAAATACAAATGTTATGATTATAATTAGTCATGTGGTTAAATTTTCCTGTTCAATACTTTTACTATCCCAGAAAAAAGTGCCTAGCAAAGACAGCAAATTTAGTTAACAGCTTTATGGTTTCAGATTCTTTGGCTTCCTTGTTAACATGGTGCAGGCCAGCGCCTTATCACACACACACACACACACACACACACACACACACACACACACACACACACACACACACACACACACACACACACTGTAAATGCAGCATAATAAATTTGAACTGAAAAAGGAATAAGAAAGAAATGCTGAAAATGTGTGTCCCAGCAGTATCCAGCTCTAGGATATGTGTGTACGTATGAATCAGCAGGAAAGGCTAGTCCATTTGTCACTTACTTGTTTCCTGTCTGCTTCTGGGTGGTGAAGTAACCTCTTCTGTATGCACAGTAGATGCCCACAGTTATACACAACAGGACCATCACTACCACCAGCACACCCAGAACAATGCTGGCAATGTTAATGTCGTCTGGAAATAGAGGGAAACATCAGGGCACTGTGGTGGCCTGGGGCGAGATGCGTGTGTCACGTGTGTGTGTATCTGTGTGTGGTTTTTGCGAGGTACTTACACACTTCCATCCTCTGTGGGCCACACTGGGCCACTCCTGCCTCGTTCTTCGCTCTGCAGTAGTACTGGGCGTCATCCTCCTTCCTCACATCATTGAATTTCTGCAGGGGTAATAAAAAATAAAAAAAACCACCATCCTCAGCTCCTGCTGAATGCGCTTGTGCTTCTCAAGCAGTGGAGTGAAATATCTCTAAAACATTGATTCCTACTGTGCAAACACCTCCCACAAGCACTACTGCAGCTATTCACTAAAAGGAGCCGCTCATGCAGGTTAAGTACTGTTTAGGCTGCATGTTGAAGGCGCAGGAGTGAACGTGGCTCTGGGCGGACACCCCCGCGGGCTGCAGAACGCCGACTCTGACCGCGCAGGAGCGACGTGGGAGTCTAGCCGCACGGCTTCGGAGGGCCAGAGCGAGCCACTGAGTGCAGAGGGCAAAGCTCGGCGCTGTGGAATGCGCAAGTGTGGACAGCTGATTCCCCTCGTGGCTGGGGCCTGTCACACATCAACTGGCTCCCTAAAATATCCCCTCCTCCTAACTCGGCGCCAGAGCTCCCCGCCCCACGACCCCAATCCCTCAGCGCCCGCCCCTCCCGATAAACCTCCCTCCCAACCCCCCAGGGCCCTCTTCCCTCGGCAGCTCTGCCGCATCCCGCCCCAGGGCTCACCAGCGTGCCCGTCGCGCTGTTCACCACGTAGGACGAGTTGATGAACTTGGGGCTGCTCTTGGGGTCCTCGGGGATCTCGTCATTGTTCCGGAACCACTGGTACTGGGACTTGGGGAAGCCTTCCTTCTCCGTGCACGACAGCTCGGCCGACTGCCCCACCGGCACCGACTTGGGCACGAAGCACGTGGGCACCACCGGCTTCACTGCGGCACAGGACGCAAGGCGGGAGGTGAGGACGACGAAGGCCGAGCGTCCGAGCCGGCGCGCGGCGCATCCCGGACATGCTAGCACGATGTCCTTTCCCCTTTTAGCCGCCTGATTAAACTTGGATGCCGTTTCAGGGATGTCCGCATATAGCCGCGGACACGCCCGGCGCTGAGGGCAGGGCAAGCATCCTCCAACACGGGCCAAGGGCGGGCAGGACAGTGGGCTCCGGCTCAGCTTACAGCACAGCAGCTCAGTGAACACCAACAGCACCACTTCAGAGAAAACAAATCCATCCTTCTGGCTGCCCATGCTGAGCTCAGGGAAGCTTTAGTCATAACCGTATCATAACACAGAGTGCGCATTCATAATGGTAAAGCACATTTGGGGAAACGACAGGTACACAAACTTTCTACAGCCACTGTGTGACACTGTATTTTTTTTCAGTGTTCAGTGTTCAACAACCTTATATATAGTAATCATTAACGTATTTGACAGATAGTGATTAGCTGCTGGAGAGGCCACAGAGTTCCCAGTAAGATGAATAACTCTATGATTTTAAATATTCTTGTTCAAGTACAATGTTCCAGTATTATACCCAGTGTAAGAAACATATAGAACTGTATACGCAAGGAGCATTAAACATACATCAAGGTGTCAAGAATATTTGTCATTATCACTAAAAATGATATCAGCCAAAAATGACATCACTTGGACTGGCCCTTAGTCTAAGCATATTAGATGCTGTCATGATGATATATTGATGATACTTTTATCCTGAATACACAGTTCACACAGCAACATCTTACTATAACATTTTAGAAAAACAAGAACATTACCTGTCCTAGACAGAACAGATTATTACTGCAGGTTTTATCATCACACTGTACTCTAACGTGACCGATTGGTTTGCGTGTTTTATTACATGAGGTAAATGAGGTATTGGTTATTCCAGCTAGGATACATGGTATGATTCCGGTCATGTCTGCTATTATAACACTTCCATGTCCCTCACCTCTGATGACAAGATCTATCAGAATCTCATCAAAGTTCTTCTGGTCATCCGGGGCAGTAACTTCACAGCGGTAATGGGCAGTGTCTAATCTTGTTGCATTAAGAATGACTAAAGTCGCAGGCTCAAGAATCTTTGCTCTGTTCTCCAAGTCACCTGAAGGAAATAAAAGTCATTTTTAAATTATTTGCAGAAACTGTAAAATCAGACAAAACATAGAAGGTGGTAATACTTCAGCAATTCTATCACATGAAATGTAAATCTGCTTAAATATAGATGGGCAGAATACTCCACCGCCCTGTGGAAAGACCTGTTATACATGCTCTGCTTTCCGGACCTTCTAATCACTGGAATGACTTTAACCACAGACTTCCTCTTTCAGTCTGCTCTGATGAGATTTCATTATATTGCTCTAATAGCAATCCTGAGTCATCTGTTTGCCTGTATTGCCTTTCGGGTTTTTGGATTCTTTTGCCATTTTGTCTGTTTGCCCATTGATTCTGGATGCTTTTCTGCTATTCTTCTGTTCTGGACTACTTCTGTATATGAAGCTGTGAGTACATCTACTTCTACAGCCTTGTCATCGCAGTACAGTAACATAGTGTCCAGTGTGGAGTGGTTTGTTGAGGTTACCTGCTATTTGTTTCCCAAAATAGACATAACTTGGTTTCCCATCCTTAATCTTCTTCCATTCTATCCTGGGACTGACTGTGGAGATTGATTTTATCACACACGACAGCTCAATTGCTGTACAAGAAAAAAGACAAGGTTTGTACAGAAAGTTCATATTATTTGACAAGAAATTCTAATTGCTCCATACATTTTTGATGAAAATCTCTCTTGTGCTTACATTCAAATTCATTGGCCCAAGGTGATGGATTAATAGTTGTCAGTATCACTGCCAGAATACTGATATAACCTGTAATGAAGAGAAACAAGAATGAGCATCAGTTTTATGCCATTTTTCCCAATGCACAGTGACTATAGATTATATGTTCATGAGAAGCGAAGTCACTGAGGCTGGTATCACTAAGCTACTAGGAATGTGTGCACCATGGGACTCCGCCTCCAGCATCCCAAGCCTGGGCCCTGCCCACGCACTTTACGCTCCTGTGTCCAGCTAGCAGATCTGTAACCACCCGGTTTTAGTTTGGATGACCACTCCTGCTGATTGCACGCAGAACCTCTACAGGCTGCTGATTCTCCATACGCTTTGACGCATGTCACCTTTCGTGCTTCTGTGAACTTCATCAGTCATCACATGATTAGGATTGTGTTACTATGACGATCAGATGGATTCTTAAGCTGAATGCATGTTGCACAGCTACATCACTCAAGCATCTCTGAATATGCAAAACAGGAAGTGGAAAACAATGAGCAAAATGCTGACCTGTGCTCATCTAAACCCAGCCAGAAAGCCGGCATTCCCTGACTCAGAGCCAGGAAGTGCAAAGCACCAAGCCCTTACGTTTCCTCTTTTCCTCTTAAGTGTGCCATGGGAGCCGACTAAATAGACGAGTTAAAACATTTTGCTTCATCCCTCCTCCCCAGCCCATGACAGAAAGCTTAAGTGTGACGTCCATTAAAAAGAGACTGCATTTATAGGGCTTTAACCGGGGGGTCAGGTGTGGTGGGGTGGAGGGTGGGGGGGTTATTTGGGCTTTAACCAACATCTGGTCTCTATAACCTTTAATAGACATACTGGCAACATCATAACCATCATGGATGTGTACTGCAGCAGGGTGACAGGCAGCTTCGAGCGTTCCTGCCTCCTGCTGCATGCAGCTCGTACAGCTGCCAGGAAACTACAGATCAAGGACAAGGCCGTTCGCTAACTGCAATCCCCTCAACCTAAAGGGAGGAACTCAGGTTAGGATGGAGTGCTTTGTTTCACAAAAGGGCATCTAATCACGACGCTGAAACATTAATGACATTCTGATTGCTGAGGATCATTTCTATGAATCTCTGATGGCTGTATTTTGGGACAAGACTCTTGAGATTTCACCCATTTCAACCAAAGCTGGAACAAATGAGCAGCAGCTACCTAAATATCTAACAAAGAAAAACAGAGCAGAGCTGTATCACAGCTGTCAAGACCTGAGAGCCCGAGACATCAGGGTCACTGGTGGGATTTCAAAGAGGAAAACATTTAAATACGTGCTTAAGTAAAGTTGATACTCAGTTAAAAGATTTAAATACGTGCTTAAGTAAAGTTGATGCTCAGTTAGGGCTGCAAAAAGATTGCAAGCATCATCCTACAAATGCAGAAAAAATCAAGTCAAAAATCAAGAAATCAAGAAACAAAAAACTTGTGAAATCAAGTCAAAGGTCAAAGCACATCACATCTTTAAACAGCATTACAGGATGATCTTGCATTACAGGACGATAAAAGAAGCGATAGCAAAAAATGCATTTTTCAACATTCATACTACATCAGGGCTGAGCAGAGCTTGCAGGAAGGACTTCTGAAACTGCAGGAACATAATGAGGAAGGATGCTGAGCATTTAGCACACACACACACACACACACACGTATACATCCTCTTAACAACGACATCCTGTCCGGTGTTTGCAGGTCAGCAGATGGAGGCTGAAGCAGGCTCAAGCCCTAGCTGGGGTTCGACTTCACGCCAGGGGGGATGTGATGATGGTGCGTCTGTGAGGGGAGGGGCGGATGTCCCTCATCTGCTCTCCTCTCTCTGTCTGTCACATCCTGCTTTCTGACATCCCTGTAAGCCACACCCCCCCCCCCCTCCACCCACTGTCGTCAGGGACAACAGGCGCCCAGACCCCCGACTCCAGGACCTCACACCATCCATCAGGATATGTGAGCATTGCTCCTTGTCTTGTTACAGAGATACAGAGAGCCTTGAGGTCTCACGCCACTAAAGGGATAATTGAGCCCTCAAAGCAGGCAGGTGTCGGTGACCTACATAATCTCTTCTCTCAGTGATGAGGAGGAAAGCTGGATGAAGGACCTGGCAATCTGCATTCTGTAACCAAGTTTAATCTTCTTTAAGCTTGAACCGTCCTTTGTAGGAATGAGTGGTGCTCTTCAGTCATTTTAATGCAATGCTCATAAAACCGAGGCATCACAGCACTGAATAATGCAACAGGCAAGAGAGACAGAGAGAAAGAAAGAGCAGGAACATAAAGCGTCCCCTGACTTAATGTTCTGCATTTTTTCACTAACATGTTAACACAGTAAAAACCAAACAAACAAACCAGACCTCATCTCACAAGAGTGTCAATGCTTCGCTCATAATGACCACCTCAAATGGCCTGATGATGGAAACATAACTCTGCAGAAATCTGGGCTCATGGAGTTGTTTGGCAGCCCGCACAGTACTGAGATTAAAAAGCACCACACCCAACACCAATGTGCTATCTGTAATCAGCAGAGAGCAAGAGAGAGGGAAAGGCGGGGTAGGGAGAGAGAGAGAGGGAGGGGTAGAGAGAAAAAGAGAGGGATAGAGAGAGGGAGAGAGAAGAAGAAGAAGAACACAGGCGAGTAGAAGAACCATGGCAGTCTGCCACTCTGCAGCTTTTCAGGAAGCAAAACCACACATGTAGTTCACGAAGCCCAGCCCATGGAGTGAATAATATTTCACTGTTATTCTTAAAAAACACATCCTGCATTGATTCAGTGCTTCTGGGGAGGGCCGAGGACACAGCGGCCACGAAAGCACTCCCAGCACGGCCGGGTCGACGGCTGCGTCAGCGCCCTCACGCTGGGCAGCGCGAGCTCGGAGCCTGGGCCTGTGACTCTGGAGCATGTCCAGGCCCCAGTACACAGGGGAGCTGCTCTCCGGCTTCGGCCTGCCCCCGCCGCTCTACAGAGAGCCGCACGCCTGCTGCTCCCAGCGGGTTGTGATCTGGAAGAGGTCGCAAATCCTCTTCGGTTGCCACTTTGGGAACATACACTGTGCCTCCACTGGGAGACTGGGTTACTGCACTCAGCTTTCACGAAGTGTTACAACATTCAGAAAGGCATGTACTCCCTCAGAGGAATCCAGAGTGTTAAATCTCTCCAAGATTAGGAAACAACTGGGCCATCGGTTTAGAGATGCACTTAGATTTAGAACTATGACATGTACACACTGCAAACAAGCATCAGAATATCAGCCATATCACTCCACAGACATTATTCTAACGATTTATCAACTGTACGAGCTGTTTTTCCAGACACAGATTAAACCATGTAATTGCCTATGAAACTATAGAGAATTGCTACTACCAGAATAAAACAGTTTCCAGATCATCCATATCTGGAAATGTACGCAATTTGCTTCATCTTAGCGTTTATCTGCTTGATTATGATCTAAGTGTACAGAAGTGTACTGCAGAAGCCCAAATGAGCATACGGTAATGGAAGACAAATACCATGTAAAGAGTAACTTCTCTTTCAGTTTTTTTTTTCATGACTCACTGTAGAGCTCCCTCCAGTAATTGACACAGTAGCATAAGAATTCCAGCTAGCGCCTACACAAATAATCTGCAGTCGGGAGGAGCCACCTGTTGCATGTGAACGGGAGAGAGAAGCGTAGCTACTCCCAAGTCCACGTGTAAAAATTGCTCACAATAAGAAAGTCTTGCTTTAGCTTTCACTCACTGGCCGAGCGCGCATGAGTGGTCTCACCACAGCTGAGGAAATGCATACTGTTACCTATCCAGCAGGCCTACTGAGTTTGGCCCTGACTCGACAGGGCGCTTATTACTCACATCCAGCACTAAGCATGCATGTGTGTGTGTGTGTGTGTCTCTCTCTCTCTCACATATATATATATACACTAAACATATAAACACGCCTAAACATACAGACACACACATACACAAATATCAGTAGTAAAATAAATCCACAAAATAAACTCCCTATGTCAGGGAGTCGTCCCTATGACAGTAATGACCTGCTATTTGGATCTCAAATTCAAACCATCTGCTCATATCTGCTCATCCTGACATTTGATGCAGTGACCTGGATGGATCTCCGGAGAAGCCATGTGATAATGGAAGCCTTGCTCAGAATAAACACCTCTGGGATCTGGGATCTCTCGTAGCACTGTTAGTAATGCTTTTATATGCTGACTGGTTTTCATTAGCTTGATGAGAAAAATTACACCTCCATTGAACAAAATATTCCCATTGCACTACTAATAATTACAGTAATGAAACAAAGGGAATAAAGGAATAGACTCATGTCATCTATCCTACATGGACACAGACCACAAAACTGAGTTTGGAAGTGGATGTGGTGGCTTTGTAGCCCTTTCTTACTCAGATTGACTATAAAAAGCAGCTCTCCGTAAAGACATGCCAATACCTCAGATATTCCATCAGCTGCTGAGCAAATGTCACTAAGCTTTACTTGAAAGTGGGAAGTGAGTAAGAAGGTGGTGTTCTCTCATAAAAACACCTCCGTTTAAGAAGGTGGTGTGCTCTTTTATAAACACCTCCCTTTAAGAAGGTGGTGTGCTCTTTTATAAACACCTCCCTTTAAGAAGGTGGTGTGCTCTCATAAAAACACCTCCGTTTAAGAAGGTGGTGTGCTCTTTTATAAAC
>JAOXYF010000003.1:18607127-18619631 GCA_028565775.1 Sternarchorhynchus goeldii
TCTCATAAAAACACCTCCGTTTAAGAAGGTGGTGTGCTCTTTTATAAACACCTCCCTTTAAGAAGGTGGTGTGCTCTCATAAAAACACCTCCCTTTAAGAAGGTGGTGTGCTCTCATAAAAACACCTCCCTTTAAGAAGGTGGTTTGCTCTCTTAAAAACCCCTCCTTTTAAGTAGTACAGAACTGGCTGTACCAAGAGGAGCATCAATGCACATGTAAGCTTGACCTCACCAGCTGAATTAGACCAGGGTTAATCTCTTGGTGAAGTGGATCACGTACTGCAAGACTCATCTGCACTTGTGTCTAAATCTGGCATTTTGTGACGCAGTTCTCCATTAGCTGGAGGCTCTCCTGCTACATTCATGTTGTCTGCATTTTGCTAATGGTTGCAGGGGGCTCTCTAAGGTGAAGCCCTGGGGCCAGAACCTTCAGAGGAGGTGGAGCGACTCTGAGCTACCCAGGTTAAAGACTAGGCTCAGCCTGAGCCAAAGGCAGGTGATGTGTGGGCTGCGGTGTCCCAAAATACCTAAGAACATGTCGTTTTGTGTCAGCATTTGCACCACGCTCTGCTCCATGTGAACCCTGAGTCAACTTCAGCTCTCAGGAAGGCAGAGATAATGAGTGAATGTCAAAATGCATCTCACGTTCCCTTACACCAAAGCTGACACAGCAATGTTTTGAAGTTCAGGTCAGTCCCTGGCCAGTCAGCTGGGATTTTATGTACAAAATTTAAGACTCTTGGGCTATATTTACGAATGGCTTTACTTGACTGACACAAAAATGGTAAAAGAGGAAATGAAATAAAAGTTCGAAGGGCAGAAAAGAGAACAGGCTATTTCCTAGGCATTTGAAATGACTGGCTAGATAAGACTGCTCTGTTGTCCTGTAGTAATAGACCTTTTGTTTGTTGTCCCATTGTTCACATGGTTTTCCTCATGAATACGGAACCTTTGTATAGTGACACAGTTTCAGACAATATGAGTATATGAATAGTAAATTAATCAAGTGTTTGATGACAATTGTGAATGAATGAAACCATTCCAGAATTCCAGTGGTATTTTATTAGGAAGGAAAATAGTTTATCTACACTATCAAAGTATGTAGTTTTTCAGTACAAATTTGCTACAAATAGGCCTAATGAAAGTCATAATTTGTTCAGCGTCTATGCGTACAAAGACTAGCTACACATTTTAGTTGGAAAGATACTGACTCTGCAAACAAGCAAACATTCTGTTTCAGAAACTACACTTGTGAGGAGGTAAAGTTGTGAGGATATTCAAGCAATTCGGGAGACAATATTATAATTACATCTGGTGTCAAAGTGGGTTAGCGATAATGGTGGACAATTGGAAACAAGGCCTGTGAGTTACTCTTTAAGGGAGGTGAGAACAGGTTAGCATTTGGGAAACCTCAGCTATTTATAGCAGCTGTCAATGCCAGGCACAGACTGCACAGCCTACTAATTGGTTACATTTGCAGGTAGGTCAGAGCACCACATTTCTACCATGTTATTTGTAGTCTGCTGGGAGCATGGACCATCCCCCTTAATAAGATCAAATCATGGCTGCTGTCTCAACCTTCAAGCTTGGGGAAAACAGACAGAGCCACTTATGTAAAAAGTCCAATGGCCAAAGCTGTCTGACTGATTTAAGGCACTGCGATATTTAATCTGTGGAAATAAACATTGTTTTATTTGTTGGTGACAATAAACCTAATTCAGCTCAGAGAATCCTGTATTCACCATGAAGCTGCCACCACAGAAATCTGAAAATCACACTGCTGCCGCTGCCAGAATTAGCCGCTTGCTGCTCTCAGCACAGATGGCATGAGCTCTGCTCACTGCAAATGCCTTACATTCTCGTCCAAGCAGACTGACCTCTTCCTTAATCCTAATTAGGAATGCAATTTGCACCAGAGCCTTTACCAAGTGCTGCGGAAAAGGAGTGTCTGGGCTTTACAAATATATACCACATTTATTTGGTTAATGATGTCCCCATTTAATTGCACAAGACAATTGAGGAGGGAGGGGGGGTTGTTTTGAATGACCTTTCTAGTGATGGGACCTGCATAAAATCTCATAAGAGGGGTAAACACATGGACACCATCACTGCAGTTCTGGAAACAATGTAGGGTTAAGTAGGGTTAAGGGAATTAGCCAAAGTTTAAGGAAAACTATATTAGATTCCCAGAGCCTTCTCTAGAGTACTGTACAATTTTCTGTTTTTCCTGATCTAACTCCATTGTTCCAGCCCTGAAGACGTCTATATATGTCTTAATTAGATGTATCTAGTATGTCAAAAAACCAAAATACTGAACAGTACAAGGAGTTCAAACCTTTTTAGTGTTCAGTACTAGAATATTAATGTTCACCGAGCAAAATTCCAGCACTAGCAGAAAGTATCTATATATGATAATATGGCAGGTGTGGCAGGCTCATCTGACAGCTGCATAACAGCATCACACAGTTGGTGCAGACTTGTTAATTTAGTGGGTGTATCCATAATCCTCTCGACTGCCTGCTTTAAAGCTCTGTGAGGATGGCCTATCATGAGTGCTATTACTGCTGGAATGCTTTTAGTAAACATCTGGAACATTGCTTGTCAAACATCTGTAATAGTTATTTTTCATGTCTGGGGCCAAGAAAGGGTATTGTTTTGACTGTGGCATTTAGGTTACGTATTCATCAAATTTTAAAGAAAAAAAAAAAAAAACAGTTGTTTTCATTTTCATGGAAAAGTACGGACAATAACGTCTCAAAAGAAAGTACGGACAATAACCTCTCAAAAGAAAGTACTGAGAATAACCTCTCAAAAGAAAGTATGGACAATAACCTCTCAAAAGAAAGTACTGAGAATAACCTCTCAAAAGAAAGTATGGACAATAACCTCTCAAAGGAAAGTACTGACAATAACCTCTCAAAAGAAAGTACTGAGAATAACCTCTCAAAAGAAAGTACGGACAATAACCTCTCAAAAGAAAGTCAGCTGCAGCTCTTGAGCAGCCCAGTGATCTGTCCTGACCACCATCTGAGGGAGCAGAAGTAGAGCCTCCGTCTGAAGCACTGAGAGGGGTGGCATTCGTTTTGCTCACTGAGATTCCATCAGACCTAAAACAGCAGGCACAGCACAAATCCCTGAACACTCATTGTCCTCTGTGGTGCACTGACTGCCCGCCCCAAAGGACAAAGCTTGCATTAGATGCCTTTTGTTTGCAATTCTGAACAAAAGCTGTGTTGTAATGCCATAACTGTCCTTGGCAGTCAGACTAGTTTATTTGATTTTAGGTTCTTTTAGTCACCCATTGCAAAGTAAGGATGTCTATGACTTTGAAATTGTGAGATTGTGCCAACCACAGAACACAGAGTAAAACAACTGTATTTTCAATCACTGTTTACTAATCTACAACATTATCTAACTTGGACATTTTATACATATATTTACTTGAATAAAGTTAAGAGAAGATTCAGGTTAAAATCTTAAGAGAAGATTCAGGTTAAAATCTTATGAGAAGATTCAGGTTTCCATTTCAGTATGTGTGGTAATAATAGTATAGGAGTTGTTCAATTAAAACATGACTTTTATTTTTAAAACATGACTTTTTAACTACCAGTATAAAAAACAAGAATAAGAAGAAACTTTCTACTCATTGACTGTATGAACATTTTTTAATTAAACCTTTAAAGAAAATACAGTAACTAAACCAACATATGCATTTAAATACTTTAAGAACAACAATAATTCCTCAAAACTACTGAATTACTTCCTGTAGCCGGACCATCCACAAGAGGCCCACATTATATGGTCTGCTTACTCTTCATTTGCAAATAGCAGACATGCAGGCCAAGTTCACTCCAGGCTCTATAGCAACGCAATAAAATAAAATATGGCTGTTCAATACAAAGTGCTTTTTTAGCAGCTGCAATACTTTAGTGCAAGACTTTAAACCAGAACCCCAGTACTACCAATGTACTGTAATGTAATGTAAATCAGAACCTCTAACTCTAGGACGATCAAAAGCTGGTCATCAAGAATGGGTAACAGGTAATTCATTGTTTTGAGGCAATTACAGATGAAAGGTCATTTCCCAAACACATTGACCAGCTTTTACCAGCATGTGCTATCAATTATGAAAACTATTGTAACTTTTGCTGTTAACCGATTATTAGTGTGAGTGACTGGGATTATAAACTTGTCATTACCAAGTAGATGAAATGTTAAAAATTCCACTGGGATGTGCATTTGTAGTAATTTGCCGGAGTTTCACATATTAAAATTATGTGAAGTTTGCTTCACTAAATTTGCTTAGTTGAAGAACTCCAGGCATGAAAAGTGTGAGTCAGGATAAAACCCACCGCATGATCAAAGGCAGACTACAGACTCCAGACTCTACAGACTCCAGACTTAAACAGTTAGCATAAGCTGTCTGAAAGGCCTATGAGGGAATGCTACTGTGAAACAGGTGGAAATGATGAGGCTGGTGGGGGAAAAGGAACCATCTGAGGCCCATGCGTACAACTGACCTCCCCACAGGAACGAGTCCATCACCTGCTCGGGAGGATCCCCCCCAGCACATGGGGAAATGCTTTGCACTCCCTCGCTCAGCTAAAACGCCAGGAGCTCCATGCCATCCGTTCTGCGGCTATCTAAAACAAATGTGGACATTCCACTGGGCCGCAGAACGTTCACTGGCACCATCATGCACCGTAAGCATGAAGTTCTCTGAGCTTATAGTGTCTGACAGACAGGATTTTGGAGCACTAATGGTTATTCGTCATTAAAACCTCTACTTTACATCTTTGAATACTTGCTTAGCTCATGTGTGTTTTCAAAGCATGAGTGACTTTTGAAGGCAAACTGTAGCTTTAACTCCAGAAACATCTACCATAGTCTTTCATGTGACATGCAATGAAAAAAGTTTAAAAAGTGATGTCCTGTGACATGTCATCTGTTTTACATCTATTCATGCACCTGAATCCCAGGAGTGATTTATAATGCAGATTATAAAGACATTTTATGTTTACATGTCCAGATTCAATCATAGGATAAAGTCACAGTCACATCAGTAGACTGAACAAGAGAAACATTATGGAACAACTTTAATCCATTTTATTTGCTAGACTAAGGCTTAATACAATAATACTGAATACTTATCCATTATAGAACCAGTGCAATGAGTTCTTCTCCCAGTCAAACTGTGGACCTACTCTATGATAGATGTGCACTGTTCAAAACCTTCTAAATACGATGTCATTCTGATAGCATATCTAGTAATCTCTAAGATGTTGCTGCCCTAGGAAAATATAATGTAAACTGAAGAGGAAGTTGGTAGTTCTGCATAGGGGCACTGTATTCCCTTGACTACTAAGAATATTTAGTCATTGGCAAGCCCATTCCCACCATTTCAATCCAATTTTGGATAGAATCTTTGCAGCTGCACAGGCCAATTAACTACACCCAAGATAAGTGGCATCCGTGCAATGTCTATGGGCTTACGTAGCCGCCCAAAACGTATCCAACTCAAGCATCCGGCATGCCGAGTTCATTTGTGTGAGCTCCTCTGATTTAACCTACGCAGAGCAGCACGCTCTTCTCCACACATCTGGTGCCTGGGCTAGGCATGGCAGGCTTTGCCAATCCCAGTGCACAGAGATCCTCTGCCTAGCAAAAATATTCCTCTTACAACCACAGGCTACTCGCCACTCACATATGGGGGATGATCCTGTGTGTCAGTGATCAGAAATAACGCTGTATGATTTGCCCATTCCACACCAAAATTCCTGCACTTCAGTGTTCAGGAGGCATTGGAAAGCCCTCTGAAGCACAAATTCTGAGTGAAAATGTCATGAATATGCGAAAAGTACAGGAGAAAACCAGAACTCTGGAAAGAAAACGTCCACTGTAGGCAAAAAAAAGCTGTTTCACATGGACACATATCAAAGCCTGAATGAACTCAAACTGTTCGCTGGTTGCGTGTAGCCTTCCGTACCTCTTTATTTTTGCCATAAATTATTTGTCTGTTCTATTCTGTCAGATGGTCCAAGTTATTAATACTGCAAAAGGCACACATCTGTGTTCTCTTCATTGTAACATCCACAGAGCAACAAGGAGAGAGACTAGAAATCACATGGACAATGCGTCTGAGGTCGGCCATACTGCTATCAGCACACTCGTAGAGTGCTGGGATTCCTAATGTCATGATTATGAACACTCCATTTTGGCTCCATGGCCTGATACTTCCAGAATAATTTAAAGGTTTTGGTCAGATTCATAGATACTTAACTCTAAACTGATTCTGCTTCCTCTATTAAAAATGCATTAAAAGCTCATATAGCAGAATGTACCTCAGTAAAACAGAAATAAACAGAACTATCTAATATTGGCTAAAGTATTGCCTATATTTTGGCAGAATATTCATGAAGCAAAGCTTAATATGAGTAAATGCTTTCAACCAAGTATCCATAGTTTAGCTACATCATTTATATTTGCTACATATGGTAGACACACATATTCAGTGCATCTTACATATATTCATCAGGATGACAGCATGTGTGTATGTACTCGCCTGGAATCAAACCCATGAATCAAACCCATGAATCAAACCCATGATGGTGGTGTTAATCAAACCCATGATGGTGGTGTTAGCACCGTGTACCACCTTCACTACTAGATAAGTGACAATCACAAATAATTTGAGATGCTCAAAGACAAAAAAAGCAAATAAACGAGAGCATCCTTTCTCTACATTCTTGATGTTTTATTTTGGCCAGGATGATCAGTGTTTTCAATACAACATTTCCACATCTTTATTTTAGTATTATATCCTATTATATCCTGGAACAAGTTAAGAAAGACATGTATGCCTTTCCTAATTTATCTCCTGCATTATCCATTTACACTGGATAGTAAAGGTTGCAACTTAATCACAGCTACATGTACATGTCACAAGCACTGGAATGGCACATATATGAAATCAATGCACGTTACTGGAATTTCTTAAGGGTGGAAGGCTCAGCAGTCTCTGCCACCTGGTAGCACGTAGGCCTCTGGATGGCTATCCAGGGACTGGTAAGTTCACTCAGAAAAACAGATCTTACCAAGTCATGCTAACCCCCCATATGATTTACAGCAGTACTCAGCACATGCAGTTCTTAAGATCAGTCATGTTTGAGATATTCACTGAGTGCATTCTTACACAAAACTACATTAGAATGAAAAGAAAAACAAACTCTTTTGCAGGCAAATTAACTGAACTGTTTTAGACACTTTAGAAGGTCTCTCAAATGATTCTCATCTCAGTAATAATTTGTGAAATTTGGGCTTTTTTCAAAAGCTGTTGCACTCTAACTGAAAATTCAGTTATGGAGTTTTTGTCAGTTTCTTAATTTTCCTCACAAATAAGCATCAAAGCCATTAATTGTCAGCTTGTATCCAGACGTTCTGAATGGTCAGGTTTCAAACTGTCAGTGCAATCCAAGCAGTCACCTGAATACTCATGCTAAAGATGGATTTGAATCAAAGGAGAAGGTACTGATTGCACTAAGGAGGAAAACAAGGTTTCTCTGGTTGTCCTGTTTCTCGTCTCATCAACTATGAACGTCATACTCATTGAGGTCTGATCCAAATTGCTTAGAGCAGAGGAGAGGAAGGCACTATTTTTAAGCAAGGCATTTTAAACTAAGCACCGATAATAAATTACAGGCCTTGGAGAACTATAGGCTTTATAGAATTCAGCAGAAAGTGATGCTAACCTGACCTCAATATCACACACAGAAAATAAATACGCCACATGAGTATATATTTGACTACTTGAAACTCTCAAGAAATGGAAAAAGAATGAGACAATTTGGTGGAGTATTTCAGGGTGATAAGTCATGGAGGGAGCTTATTTCATTGCTCTAGTGAAATCCCTGGTTGAACATTTCTAACAGCTCTTCACATTATCACTCTTAGTCACAAAGCTGACTGACTGCTCAACAATTTTTAAATCTCCACCCCTCTATCCAGATGTATGAAAATACCTCTGGCAAATGGAAGTGCATTTTTAAGTCTGTCTCTTGAGGGTCATGAGTTAATCATGCTATCACTGCGTGATGCTTTCAAACTGCTGCGACAGTCAACAAAATTATGTGGAACTTTTTTTATATAATTAGCCTGGTGTCATCTGCTCCTCTCAGAAGACATTTTATAACTTGGTATCTGCTGTTGAGAGGGAGTTAAATCATTGTCACCCTGTCAGCTCACGTAGTTTGTACTGTCATTTTGTGTCCTGATGATAGACTTGTTAGGGGATGTATACCATGAGGCCCTCCAGGCAGGCAGGCAATAATGACCCTGGTGTTACCAAACCATTGTGTTTCCAAGACAAGCCAAATCTTTTTTTAATTATTATTATTTCTATTTTGAGATTATCCACTATGCACAATATCCTCTGACTTTGATTATAAATTTAAACACCTTCTCAAATCTTACTGGCTGACAGCACAGACCAGGCCAGGGCAGCAGTTTGATTGCTGAGGCGGTCAGATGATCTGACACACAATTCTATTCTTAGAACCAATAATTACCTTTTGCGACTACATTGTAAATAGGGGCTGAATCTAGTGCAACTGTCTGATAGTGATGCTGGGGCATGAAACAGGTACATAAGAAAACAGCATAAGAGTTACCTGTAATTAAAATGCACTGCATGAACCTAACACTGGTCCACTGTAACATAGGCTGAACTGTAATTAAAAAAACACTGCATGGAGTCGACGGTAACCCACGGTTTGGACACGGGGGTGCTGATGCACCGAACAGGGAGACCAGCAGCTGGCCAAACCATGCAGACACTGGGGGGAATGCTGTACTGGCACTTTCCCCCAGCGGGAGAATGTGACCAGATAAAGATCACCAGCAGGAAGTCACCCAAACATTCTCCGTAAGAGGATCTTTAAAAGGACATTGCTTAGAATTTAGAGTAAATGTGTAACAGGCCTATCTTATCTAAATAAACAACTTAAACCCAGTTGTTGATATGGCAGTATCACTGAAGCAGCAAATGTTGGGACAGCAGTTGGATTGTGCTAGGCTAAAAGATGCCATGTTAAACAATATTGTAATAACATTTCAAATGAGAAAAAGCAAGTATATGAGAGGGAGAGAGAGAGAAAGAGAAATAAAGGATAAGATATGGGGGAAAGACAGTGACAAACATCGAAAAGGAAAGACAGAAAAGGTTGTTTTGGTTAGCCTGAGCTCATCTTGCTTTGAAGAGTCATATATTCATATTCTCCCAGCAGCAGTCAGGCACTATTCTGATCAATGCCCATCTTTACACATGGAAATCTTGTTGACATTCAGGGAATGTGCATGTTTTACATTCCGGGCCCATGAATGTGTACGTTCTAAGCTTTCCCTCCAGCATGTGTCACTGCTTACTCAGATGGAAAAAGAGAGTAAAAGTAGGAGAGCTACAAAGCACCTTTCATGGCTTTAATAATGAGTTAACATGGCTGATGGATTTGTGTATACTACATGTTTTTTTCTACACCTAGTACTTATACTAATTGGTAAAAAAAAAAAAGTGCTAACACATTCATGGGTTTCTGATCCAGCGCATATTCGAAGGCTTCCATTTGTTCTGTGATCTACTGTGGCTGTGTCACATTTGTTCCCAGTGCTGAGTGTCAGCGGCGTAGCGAGCTGCCGCAGATATTTCTCTGACCTCCGTGTGAGCAGCCTCCTCCAGCCACTTCCACCCACAGACGCTCAGCTGTTTCTGGGAATTACTCTTTGGATGGGCTACCAGACGCGCTATTCTTGAAGACTCAATATGTTTCATCACACTGACTGTTGTGGTACACATGGGATTACTGTGGTGCCCCATGTCTGGGATGTACTTCAGCGGGGACGGAGTCATACCTGTCTTTTGTACAATCGATATAATTGAGGTCAACCCGACGTGTGTGCTATACCATAGCATAAACAAACAAAAAAACTCACTTTAGATACATAAGTGCCTGAAGAGGTGTTTCTCTACAGGCTGATCCCAAAAAGGCCTAAGTAAAAGCAGCATGAGGAGGGAGTTCTCACACATGCTATCCTTTTACCTTCACCACGTACTAAAACGTGAGCCTCTAGTCAATGGGGTATTCCAGAAGGATCAGCATGCTTTTTACAGAGCCCTCAGGAACATTTGCCCTGGACCTGTGGGAGGAAGGGAACGCAGCTGATACCTCATACCTCATACCTCATGTGGAAATGCTGTCACTAATTTCTCCTTTTCTAAACAAGCAGCCACAACAAAAAGGCTGTACCTTGTTGATACTCGTCTCCTTACAGATCGCTGATTTTTATTTCACTATACATATTATCAGTTTCTATTGCTGGCAAAAGTCATATTTTTTACCTTAGCTGCTTTGGGACAAACACGTAGGTTTTTCACTTTCGCAGGTGTTTCATTTAACTGTCTGTAGTGTCTACACTGTTTACACTAAGCTGAAACTGTTCTGCTGTGAGGACAGCGCAGCTCCAGCATATCCCAGTATTGTTGTTCCTAGATGCTTGGCTTTCAAACACTTAAGCAATAACAATGGTGCTCCAAATCAGATGTGAGTTTCATGCAACTTTGCTGTTTGTGAAACGCTTTGTTAGCATCTCCCTGACAGCTTACCAAACCTGCACAGATCATCAGCATTATTCTAAATGTTGCACATTCTGGAAAGAGGTGACACAAAACATAAATAGCGTGTTCTGTAAAACACGCAAAGGTTTTTAAAAATTATAATAGAGGCAAAAATATAAAACTGGTTCAAATCAATAATAATAAATAACAGCCAGGTTAACATGAAAGTGATCCTATTTTAAACTAGGTAAAAAAAAAAAAGTAGATTTTTAAGCGACCGTTATTTAGCCCGAGTGAATTTGACCAGTCGCCGCCCTCGGCACTTCCTTCACTTCCTAACAGATCTACTACCTCTGTACAATACACAGTAAATACTTAAATTAATAAATAAACATCCTACAATCTATTACAAAAAATCAGACTGGACGAGCCAACATGACACTGAATACATGAACACATGACCGTGTTCTATTCCAGTCAAACAGGGATAGTTTATTATTACAATTTTAACGAACCTTGATGCAGATTTCAGCAAAGTCAAAGAACGTTGTCAGTAGATATTCAAGCCACAACTGTTGCCAATTTTTTACTCGATTAATCGGAACGGTTGTTTGAATTTAATTACGAAAGATATCCGTTGTGCTCCAAATCTCCTTATATGGTAAAATCAGTAAATTATTGAAGACAAAGTAGCAAAAACAAAACTGCATTGTAACCCTCAACTGAAGGTAACTGATTTTCAAAGCTAGCTAATGATAAAGTCTGAGCTTCATTCTTAATGGGCTCTGCGTGGCCTTATTCGGCCTTATTCATTCCACGGACCTTCTACGGACACACCATCGGATGAAAACCGTTATTTCGCAACTGCAAACCGACTAAGTTTACACAAATCAGTCATATATTCTGGGCATGAATGTAATGTATTTAAAAAACATGATCTTTATTTAGACCCCAACATGATTTTTGTACTCCGGGTTTGTTTGTCTATCTTTTAAAAACTTTTTTAAGAAGAGTCAATAGATGTAACTGACTAAATCTCGAACGATGAATATTCTCGAAATAAATACGCGTAGCCTATATAACACCTAAAACTGCTCTATATTTCTGATAACGTGCTTTGTAAAGTCACACATCATCCCCAAACCTCGTAAATAGCTGGATCCGTGGACAAAAGAGGCTCGGAGGATTATTTCTAGCTAGGTACTTAGACAAGCGAAACAGACGGAGATGTGAGTCCGACCAACGATGTGAAACATTCCAGCGCGAATAAACTAAGAAGTGCAGAAAACAACGTGCATAAAAAAATGAGTTACATTAAGGCTATGTGACACTTACTGTACTTTTAAACACTCCAGTTTAAAAGCGCGCATCAATACCGAGCTAACTGGCTAGGTTAATAGTTTAGTTGGGTTAAGAGATAGGCACTTATTTTAAGCATTTTTGTATATTTTATGTGACAGACGAAATCTGTAACATATAGAAACATGGTTGAGAGACTAAAAGAACTTCCAAGATTTTTAGTCTTCGGTGTGTAAAACTATTTTTTCAGAGATTATTTACTTACAATGTATGGTGAGGAGAACCAGCACGCAAGCCAGCCGTGTTAACGCCATCTTGGAGTCGATGTAATGTTCAGTTTAGCCGTACATGCGCAAAGTAAAGAGCTTTGGGAGGATGGAGAGGGCGCGCTGAGATAAGTGTGAGAGGCGAACACAGCTATTGTGTGGCTAGAGTTCCCATGGCTACAGTAAGCATCACCTACCTGAATATTCATATGTTCCTGCCAGGGATGTCTTAGCCAACATCTGTTTGTTTATTTAAATGTAAAGTCATACCATGTTATGTCTGGTTACAATAGGCTATCCATAGGTCACGCAGCAGTTTATCCTGTATATATAT
>JAOXYF010000003.1:18619813-18636272 GCA_028565775.1 Sternarchorhynchus goeldii
CAGTAACCTAACAGAAACGTACAAAAATACACATACACAGTTACTGGGAAGTTGTGTTTGAATCTTTACTGATGTGTAATTCTTAAAAAACAGGAAAACAAAGAAACAGTTCACTCAACTATAATTTACTGAATAATTCCAACTGGCATACAATGGGACATTTAATTCGAATTTTAGAAGGTAATCTATTAAAGGGTAATTCTTGTTATAATTATAAATGTTTGGCATCAAGGCGCTGTCTATCAAGTACCAAAGTCTAGGTTAAAAGGCGGGGAGTTACATCATTAATTTGAAACGTGTATATAATGTAAGTGTAAATCTGGAAATATAGTATTGTACAATTATTATTATTATGCACTACATTCCTTGTTCAGTTTAGATTTTAATTTTAACTCTTCTACATGAAATACACTTAAGTTTCTAGACTAAAGAATCACACTAAAGTTTCGATGTCCACATTACTAACCTTAAGTGACTCTAACCCAATTTTTTTTGCCGTAATGTCAATAAAATAATATTTCTAATGGTTGTGAAGATACACAAAAACGATCTTTTCAAATTTGATTTGTTACTTTGATATGTGGCCCGGTTCATATCCGATTCGCGGCTAACTAAGTATTGACAACGGTCACATCATGTGGATTTCTGCTTATTCGTATGCGCTTAACGCTGTAGTCGTCAAAACAACAATCGTTTTCGCAACAGCAGTTCACCTTCTCGACCTGATCGCGTTGGTTACTATGCTCCTTCAGAGCAAAATAGCAATGTGAATGGCTAAAAATGAGCAATGTGAATGGCTTAATGTGAATTTTGCCAAGGACAAATTATTAGTTTCTCTCATGCTTTGCCTCGCTTTTGTTTACATATTTATGGACATTATCAGCAGTAGGTACACGCCACTTAGACAGAGGTGTCTCTACGCCGTAAGCCTAGACTGAGCTCCTGTCTTTAGTAGCCCCAGAACAAAGCACTGTTCATATGGTGGAAACACATCAAAGAGAACTGATTGGCAAGAAGGAGATATGAACGATCAAGTCTGTGTATTTATATCTCCAATATTTCATCTTTTATATTTAGAGTGCATCAGTCAAGGTAGGTCAAGTCCAATATCATTCTCACCTAGTTTTAAAACAAATAGCTTAAATATCACACTTATTCACAACCTTAAGAGAAAAAAGGACCCTTACACTTGCCAGAAACATTTTAAGTGTTTTTCTCACATTCCTGCAAATATATTCATTTATCACTACATTGATTTTAGCCCAAATATAATGAGTGGCAAACAAGATAAAGCATTTTTTTCCTTTAAGGAGACAGTATAACATTCATTTTCAGTTTAAGATCTTGCAATCTGACACAGCACTTCAGATACCAAAATGCCTAAGAAACCACAAAAGAAACAATATTTGTGAACAAAATTACATCCAGGGCCAACTATACCAGGAAACATCGTTTTTATTCTGTTTATTCTATTAAAAGCTATGGCTTAGAATAGACTAAGCTGTTTTATGACCTAACACAACTTTACATAACATAAATGCAAATAGACTTAATTAACTTTGATGTTTTTGATGCCTTTCATTGCTTTCATTCTACTGGAAAATATCCCTGGGTGCCAAATGACACACCCACTATCAGTGAGATTTAATGCTAAATGTAGTAGCTCTGCTATCATGCGATAAGCATCCGAGAAGTTTCTTAGTCCTCGGAGCACAAGCACTGATATGTAGAGGTGCAGAAATGTTTGCATGTCCTGTCCATCTGTATGATTCTCTCCTAATTGTTTAATGGATAGATTCATTGCATTGCTGCAGCAGATGTCTTGTAAATCCAAAGATAATTATTTCTCTCCATGGGCTGCTTGCACGAATGTAATCAGCTCTGCAGTTCAAGTAAGGATCCAGCGGAGGCCTCTGGCTCTCAGTTACTCCCTGGTGCTGGTCTCTTGGGCTTTTTCCTTTATCCAGTCAGAGTCAGGCAGAAATCTATGTGCTCCATCTGTTTTACACCGGTCCTTCCATTCAAAGAAAGCACCGAGGCTCTCGAGGAAGCACCAACCACTTATCTCAATGACCAAAATGTATAGATATAATTTACTGTATTTTCTCTTGTGTTTAGGAAAGTTGTTTCCATGAGTGATTGAGATCATTCAGAAGCAGAGACATATCAATACTAATTCATTTAAGATTGATGTAAATAAGGCAACAGCACAAATCAAAGGTTGACATGATGGGCTGACTGATCTTTAAGCATTTGTTCAATGTCTGGATCGTTAAGTGACTTGTTTTTTCTTTTTAAATGCAAAATATTATCTTACATTTATACTGCATCACTTTACTTCTGAATTGCACAGAGTTGCAGTTCTCAACCGTTTCAACAACCCTGAATTGTTGTTGAAAATACGTACATTTTGAGGATTATAAAAACCAAAGAAAATAGCTCAAATAACTTGTCCATGAGAAATGATCAAAAAAGACAAATTTTAAAAGTACAAATTGAAACGATGGATTTTGTTGCCAGAGCGTTACGTATACATACACTGTAAATATAAAAGTGCTTGAAAAAACCCTCTCTAGTGGTTTGTACTCTGTGTGCTGAGAACGTGAAGGAAAAAAATGCTGACACATTCTTAGACAAACTTTATAATTATCATCCTATTGGCAAGGACATTTTCTATCAACTGAGGGGGTCAAACGGAAATAGGAACATCACGCTGTGTTTGGTCACATAATACACACTGCCTTAGCTAGGGAACTCTCGCTTTATTTTTTTAGATTTCTTAGTCATGTATGGGTATAGTTCTACAATACCTCATGTTCATCAGTCTTTTGATCTTTTTAGCAGCTTTGAGGAATGCCTGGAAAAACTGATGGTTTGCTTGCTGGCCTGGGATTCTGCCTACGTGACACTTCAAATGCCGTGTGCCAAAGGAGGAGCTTTTGAAAAATGTAGAGTTGAATTGTTATTAGTTACTGTCAAAAATACTTAAATGTGTGACAGATAGTTTAATATCAACAGTGTAAACATGCTCATTAAGTAAAATAAATTGACACGCTTTGCATAGGCAGTAAGAATACACTGAATATATTTTTAGTCTAAGAGAAGCTTAATTTATCTCTGGTCATTAAAGCTCTTGGGTGGTTTCTACAGAGAATTCTCCTGAGTGCCATTTACTAGCCAGGAAGTTGGTTAATCAGATCTGATTTACTGTCCTTTGAAGAGAGTGCTAAGTACAGCCTCTTCCATAAATATTGCTAATGTCTGCTTCCTGTTATTTGTCAGTACTTAAGGTTTTGAATGTATTCATGTTTAAAATGAATGTTTTAAAATGTATATATTTAATTTTTTAATTTTTATTGTGTTTGGTTTCAAATTTGTGTATGAAAGTTTAAGTATATATGAATATTTGTTCTTGTATTAAGTACTCCTTCTTGCATGCTTTGTTCAATTGAGACAGAACTTAGTAAGTGAAATATCCAGTAAATTTCAGACCTGTGTTCCAAAGACCAATGTTCAAACCTACTTCATTAGTAGAAAGAACACACCCTTACTCACCCTTAACTAAAGCTATTTTCTCAGTTTCTTTTTGGAACAGGTTTGCAGATACAGGTGGACTAAGTTACACTGAGTTTTCAGGATTTTATGCTGAAAATCCATGACTGGAAGTGTCATCCATCCATTTTTATTCTTCAATATGTGAAATATGGGAGTTTTTGCTTTGCATCTGCTTAAAGAACATTGCTGAAAAACACTGCTCAACAATTAAGGTTGCCTGATATAAGCTCACTGTCATCACAAAAGAGCTCACCCAGCTCCTTCAGAAACCACATTGTCCTTGTACAGCCAGCTGAGTCCTGGGGTTGGAGTGCCGCGTAGGCAGAAACGCTGGCGAGCTACCTCTCAATTCTAGTACTGTAAAGGGAGCTGACAGGGTCTTTGCTCAGAGCACCATTGAGAGCAGAGCAAGCAGGAACGCAGCTCTAACTCTGCATCCCACACCGCTCTGGCCTGATGGGGATAAGGAATGCAGGCCAACAGAGAATAAGGGGAGTGTGGGAGTTTTTGGACAGAGGACGTTCACTAGTGGTGTATATCAGTACTTTTAGTTTGCTTGCCTAAGTTAATGGTGATTAAAGTGGCTGAATGAAAGTATAACAACTATATTGCAATGGAGCCACAAAAGCTCTTATGTAGCACTATATGCAAATCAGATGAGTTTTCCAGAGCGCATTGAATTTATTAACCTCTTACACTTTCCTTTTAAAGATCATAATGAGAAATAAGATTCCTCTGGAAAGAAAAAGAACAAAATAAGAAATCAAATTCCTCCACACACAGTTTTGCTTTATCTTAGTGAGATAGATCAGTGAAAGAAAGATTTGTGCTCTTATCAATCTGCAATGTCTAGCTCCTTGCTAGTCCCACAGTCTTTCTTTTGAAATTATGATCACAATGAATATGGAAGTGAACATAGAGATGTGTATACAGTCTTATGCAGTGTAAGATTTAAAAGACTTAGTATGGTGAATAAATGGCCTCTCCCAGACCCTTTGTTTACTGGCTCTCAGGTATTAGTCACAGATGGATCAGGTAACTGGGGTACAAATGCTTGGTATGTCTGACGTGTGGTATGAAGGTGTGCCCTCGGCCATGTGGTCTGGGCCACCCCCCAACCCCCACAGTGCTGGCTGCTCTGCTCAGCCAAGGCTCGCTCACCTGTTCTCTTCAGCCTGCCAAGAGCTGGGCAGAGATGACACCCACGCAGCCCCAGCTGCGCAAGGCCCCTGGCATGCAATGCGTCTGCCGGCTCATTTGGAACGGAGCGGGGCAGGGTTGGCGGAGGACGAGGGATGGGGTCTGCTGTGGCATCTCTGGCACACAGCCTGAGCCAAGCTCCTGTTCCCAAAGCACGCCGGATAACATCTGTAGGGAACAGCCAGGTTAAAGAGGAGGGGAGGGGGACTGGATGCCAGCCATACATACAGATGCTGCATACATTAGCACCTGGTCCTTTCGCATGGCTGAACTCACTTCTTAACCACAGCTAAGACACAAGCGTGTTTAGATTGCTGTAACCTTTCTGAAGTAATGCTAATCATTCTAAATCATATTTATAGCTCGGTTTTTCTCAGCTAATTTACACCATAGAGAGATTTCATACAGCTCTGTTGCATGGCAACCACTCTAAGCAAAAATGCCTTTTGGCTAACATTTAATGAAGGCTTTTCTGAACTTTGCTTGCTAACTACATAATAAAGACACATCTTAAAGTACTGTGCTGACATAATATATCTATAGGCAGAAAAGTCCAACTGAGACTCTTAACATGTGCTTTGTTTATTTTGGATTTTGTTTTCACCCAGTGGATACTGTGTGAACAATGTGCACCAATGGAATGGAAAGGATATACATAATAAGATGTAGCACAGCAATTTACATCTATGCTTGTGCCCATCAAATGCACTGGATCAAATGCTTCATGCCTGTTGTTCCTGAGCTTCTCGTAACATTCCAGGCAGGTTTTCCAGGCATTTTGGCCTTTAAGTAACTGCCAGCACCCCCAGCTAGCATCCAGGCTACATTCCTTGAGCAAAATGAAAATCCCAGAACAGCCATTCAGACCTAGTCTCCAGATGGTTGAGAATTTAATACCTGTAATTTAGCCACAGCCCAGATGACTAACCTTCATATCAAGTTTATATGCATGTATAAAGGAGTACTCATACTGTTGGAAAAACATAACTAGGTTTCAGGCTTGGAAAATGAAACTCATTTGTAAAAAGGCCATATTGAACTGAAGGAATGTTATCACAGCAGTTGTGTTAAAAATAACTGAATCATACTTATTGCCAACTACTGCCAATAAATATGTATCAGTCCAGCATGTGTGCTTTAGGAGAACCAGTGGCTACTTTTGGGAAAGCGGTACACCTTTGGTCCATGTGATATGAATATATATATTTACTCTCTGCAACTTTAATATTTTTCAGGTCTTTTAAACTCTGACATCAAAAGGCTCTTGACCAGGTCAATGAGAGGGTGAAGAGAGATCAAGTAACCCAGTATTTAGTGTAGACACCACATTGTGTGGTGTGAGGAATACCATTCAAAATGTGCTTAAGCAATGGAGCACCAATAGAGAAGCGAATGCTTCATGCAGTAGGTTTTGAGATATTGATCTTCATCTATTACTAGAAAGTATAATCATACTTTATGCACACAAAGTCATGCACTCAAATTTCCAAAAAAATAATCTGGCTGTTATTTAAATGTAATTTGTATGCAGTGGGTACAGACCTCTTCTGATTTTCCAAGTGTTAGATTTCATATTTGTAAATTACTGAATTGCTCTGAATTTCTTAACAAGCATTCCTTGGTCAGGAAACACATTAGCGCGTGTAATACAACATGCCCTTTCAACAGTTTTGGTTCTTCACCTAGTAAAGTCTAGAACGGAAAAAACAAACCATGCTAGAGAGGATGCAATCGGCAAGCAGAGATGGGATAATGAAGATTGTGTGTATGTGCTGTGGAGAGGCTGTGTGGATGTAGAGAGGCTGTGTGAATGTGGAGAGGCTGTGTGTGTAGGGCTGCATTAAACAAAGCGAGGACTTCAAGTTTCTTTATGTTTTATTTGTCTAATGGAGATGTGACAAAACAACATCCATAGTGAACAAAACAAATAAAAAGAAAATATTTACAGCAAGAATAAACATATTTACAGTTTGGAACATATTTATAGTTTAATACACAATTTCAATTTGAGATTTCAAACTTCTCAGATGTTTGACTTCGGTCAGTTCACCATCAAAGACCCTCTACTCGTATCTCCCTGCTGCGGTTTATTCTCAACACACAGGAAAGCAGAAGGAATATCTACTTTAAATAACCATGATTCAGGTGCATACTCTTTTTTGTATTACTCTCTGCATTAAGCACAGTAAGTAATGTGGCATTACATGGCTTTATTTTTACTAATGTTGTTTTTCTACTCCTTTACAAGTTGTCTACAGGTAGGACAAAACATATTACATAATATCACGTAATAGTGAAGCAAACATTTGACAAAATAACGCGCAAAAGTGAATAATAGCTCAGTTACAAAGGATGATAATGTACAGAGTACAGTAGTGATCAGCACCCTGAAAAGCATCCACTTCACTGTCAGCAGGTAAATATGCATAAACAAACAAGAATATCAATTAATAAACAAGAATATTTAATATTGGATACCTAGCAAACAAATCCTGAAACTTTGTGAAATCCTTGAAACATAAAGGTTGTCAGCCTGTCAGTTGTTTCCATTTCATGGAGTGCCAAATATTACCCAATCTTTAAGAGGTAGCTGGTGTTAGCATTAGCTAGACGTAGCATCAGCTGGTGTTAGCATTAAGGGCCAAGGGGAGCTCCAGGTCCACAGGGAGCTCCTGTTTAAAAAAAACTTTGGTTTAGACATGAACTACAATAGGAGGATTTCACATTAAACACAGAAAAGTGAACTTGATAAAGCAATGTGGGAAGTGATGTGTGGATGTGGGTGTTAAACAGGAAATTCATCTCCCTAAAAGCTTATATCATACCCACATGTTAGTCTGATATGATTAAATTGATTGCAACACAACTAATTAGCATGAATACTGAAAGAGCGCTTGTGATGCGTCTGACATCTTAACCAGAGGGCTTGGGGGGGGGGGGGGGGGCGTTGGGGGTGTATTTCTGTATTTGAGCGATATTAAAATGGCTTCAAACAAAAACATAGCTAGCTAAACAGGACTGAGCCAGAGGGGAATCCCGGCCAGCTTCTACCTGGCATCCTATGGAGTACGTCTGTGGAATGTCACGTTACCGTGCAGAAACAAGGTGACTTATAGGTCATCCACACAAAAAGCTTATACAGCAGACCTGCCTGGGGCAGAAAACCACCACAAATGGCTTTAAACACCCTGCCCGGTCTAGGAAAAGTCAAGACCTACCTGTTAGCAGGAACACCTGCCCAGAGCAAAGTCATTTAAAATCACTCCATAACTACAGGGCTGCTTCAGTCGTGCCAGCAGGCAAGTTATGAACGAACTGCTCTGCCAGCAGTGGAACATATGAAAACATACCGAATTGCTCTTTCCATCAACCTCGTGCCTTGGGCACCTCGTGGGTATGTGTATAGTGTTTCTGCAGTACTAACCACTTTAAAATGTCAAAAACTGACTTTAGAGTTAAATACTTGCTGTCCTTCTGTCCTTATCATTTTACAGTTACTACTGACTCTTTCGTATGTGTAATTTCCTGAGTTTGACTACTTCTTAAACCCTGCAAAAAAATCTAAGTTAAAAAAAAGGTTTAAAAATTATGAACAAAGTACTAGAAACAAGTAAAATTATTTGTCAGTGAGGTGAGAAAAATTTGCTTGGCAAGATTTCTTAAACCAAGAAAAAAAGTCTTAGGCACAAAAGTCTAGGTGAGTCAGATTATCCTTAAATAAAAAAATAAGATCCATTGTTTATTTTCAAGGTTTTCTTGCTTGTTAAGTTTTCATGTTGTGCAGTGAACACTTTATCTACCTTACTGCTTGGTAAATGTAGATAACATCTCACAAGGAAAGTAATTAACATGATAGCTTTTATTATTGTTCAGAGAGAAATACATGTATTACAATTTATGAACAGTCAAAAACGTGAATAACATAGCTTTTGGATTGATGACTGAGTTTTGCGATTCTAGAAACCTGCATGAAGGATCATTTTAGCCTGGCTAATTACTGCCATCTAGAGGCAGAAAGATATACGTATACCTGAATCGTTGTTAGAAGCTGCAGATAATTGCAAACAATGGCAGTTCGTCTGGATTCAGTTACGCATTTTGCACAGACATCATCCACTACAGTTTTAATTGTCAGCCTTCAGGACATCTCGAAAATCTGAGACATATGTGTTATCGTTACAGTGGGAAGGATGGGCGTGCAATTACTGCCGGAATACTCTGCGTGGCACTGTTTTACTGTTTGTTGTTCAGAAATACAAACAACAGAATGTATTAATGATTTCCCATGAGTCTCATATGATATTTCATAAGAACAATGTCATGCAGGACACTGCAAGAAAATTCTCAATAGAAAACAGTGAGAGTGACGTGTGGGACCGTGAGGTCCACGGGGACCAGATGTCTTTAAGTCATATTCAGAGTCATTATCAAAGTCCCAAGGCCAATTAGAGAGATTGCATTTAACTCCTTTTAGCTGTGTTAAAAATCGAATCTAGTTTTAGACAGAGGTGACAAACACAAGTGTCTTTGAAACTCTGGAGGGCTGACGTGATAAAAGTGTGAAAGCTGCAGTGACAAAAAAATAAAAATAAATAAATAAACAAACAAAAAATATAAAAGGAAAACTAAAGTTTGGGACGATGCAGCGCTCAGCCTGTGTATACGAGAATTCGTCACCATACTCTGCGACTAGGAGCAGGTGAAAATAATCAGTGTTAATGAAACTGGTTCAGGCACAATTTCAATGGCCAGGTGAATAGAATAGGTTTAATGTATGAGAACGCTGCAGATTCCTATGATGTTAAGTATATTACAGTTTCCCCTGGTGCTATGAATTGTGTAGTAAGATATATTTAAAGGAAAATGGAGGAACCCTAACTTTGCTGTCTTTGAAAACACATGAACCAGAACCCGAGTGTTCATTCTCACATTAGCGATGGTGGTGGCTCGCTACAATTCGGTTTTGGTACTACAGTGTGTAGTACCATACAAGAACAATATCTATTACTGCTGTCAACGAATATTCTCAATTCGACCATATAAATGGGGATTCCCGTGAGTTCTTGGCCGCTTCACTGAATGCCATGTAAAGCGGACAGTCATACATCTCATTAATTTATTGAAATTTAGATGTAGGTAAAGTTGAAACGAGAGCATAATTCAACAACAGAGTTGATTTGCGCTCCGGGCACTTTTAGTCAGTACACAGCAAATCGGTGGAACCTCGCGATATGGTTGTAAAACTGTAAGCTATAGTTGGACTAAAATTTCGGCACTAACAATTTAAGCGCAAAAATATGGAACCACGAAATTATGGTAACAAATGACTGGCCTGATTTTTATGCTAGCTAGCCTGCTAGCGTTTAGGGAGTTCTAGCCTACTTACTACTTTTTAATAGCACTTTATTGCAATTAACCCTCAGGGTAAAACATCTTTGTTGACACATTTCTCGAAACTTTGTGCTTTTAAAAAAGGTTCAAGCCAGTTTTTATTTTTTGTTTTTTAAACAGTTGTACATTTTTGGCAGTATAGTTTTCATTCTTTATCTGCACTGTTAGCAAAATCTTAAATAGATGGCAACACTGACTGCAAACGTCCAGTACCTCAAAATTCATAATAATATTTTAACATTTGCTTGAACTCAGGTTTTAATATGATTCCAGGGGGTTTAACCTTTCAGCAGTGAGAATTCACGTTGGACATCTGACTCCAGCAGAATGGCTAAAGGTCATTTTTGGAATGATTTACTGGAACAGATTGGTCTATCAGATACCATAGCGTCTCTCCAAAACTAAGGGTTACCATAACTAACACATGTTGCCAGGTGATCGATTTCCCCCTGGAGCTGCTATTATGAGGATGAACATGGAAGGAGCTCCCTAAGGAGGGACTTATATTATGGGCTAGAACATACCTAGGGTTACTACTGAGAGGTTAAGAATGGGAGCCAAGGTATTTTACTACAGAAGTGCAGGAGAACAGAGAGCCATGCTCTCTGAGTGGGAGGGTGGGCTTAAGTTTTCTGTCCTGTCAATCCTCAGCAGTGCTGGCCAATCCTGAGCAGTCAGGGCCCTCCTCCAAGTGTACACAGATGCCTCATGACACTGTGTGGGAAGTTGTTTCGAAAGATGTAATGGCTGGCTTCACATCAGAAAGCACATGTGCCACATTCACTCTCCCCTACTGGCTGACACCACATGATTAGAAGCTAAATAAATAAAGTACAGCTAAAAAGAGATTTGGAGACGTCATGATGATTTGAGCTTCAGCATATAAAAACAAACTCACTACATTCAGTAATGTAGCGTGTACCACTAAGAAAACCAGCTGTGAGTTTACTAAGTCTTTGGCTCTTTAGCGGTTTACAGCTTTCGGTTCAAGTGTCGTGTCATCAGCCTCCTCAGGTCTGTAGTAGGTATTTGTTACAATGTCTTAAGCACAGTTCAATGTTAAGTGCTATTTAAAAGTGTATCAAAGCAACATCTACCTATTTTTATTTTGTTATGCAAATGAATAAATCACCACCACCAAAATCCCCTTTGGCGATGAACTTGCTTTTATAGTAACCCGTTAAAACACTCTTTGTTTTCGGTGTATTTCCACTTTACACCTTTGCAGTACTGACTTCAGTTTTCATTCTCTAGCCTATTCCAAATCGAATAACATCCTGAGTATTTACTCTCTGTTTCAATGTTTGGAAGATTTTTGTCAATACTGTAAACACGTTAAATATGAAACAAATAGATTACATCAACATTATTGCTACATTTTTTCCCTTGGCATGTAAGTGGTGTTATTAGCTTCAACAGTGTAACTAGGTAAAATGAATCAGAGGATTGCAATCCTCAGATTGATAAATGGCTACCTTGTTTAGAGGTATTTTCATCTTTTCCTCAATTATAATTCTTTTCCCCCCTATAAAGACTTGTGATATTAGTTACCAGATAAATGAAGACTGTGCTGGTTGTTTATCAGCAGGACCATTAGCTTCCAACCAGGGCTGATAGTATGGAGTTGTAGTTTGCCTCCCTCATGCTCTTTACTTCACTCTTTAGGCTTGCTGGGAGTCTTACACACTGCTTGTGACGAATGATCTGGAAACCATGGCAACAGCAGGGAGCCATGAGCTGCCATTCTTCGGCTGTGCGTGCGGTGTGACGGCGACGCTGACCAGTCCTGCGGTGGAAGAAGGTTGGTGGATTGATTCAGTATCCGTGATTCATGTGTGCAGGTCCAGCAAATGTCTCATCTTCAGCGCCTCCTCCCGACACGAGCAGGGGGTGGCTCTCGGTGACTCACGCCAGCCTGAGAGGAGACGGGGATGAGAAAGTGCGGTGTTCTCAACTCCGTCGCACACCCTCCACATCACAAAAGTGCCCCTCTAAGAGCGACAGGCGGTGACTCAGAGAACCACTACACGGTGCACAGTACGTACTGTTCCAAGGCTGCATATTCACGTCGAAGGTTGGCTTAAGCACTGAAAGAGCAGGAGGCTTGTTCAGCATGTGGAGAAGGCACGGACGGGGCCGTGCGTGGGAGCTCAGAGGAGTATGTCACGTAGCTGTGAGGAGTCAAGCGTTCTGCATTATTAGGATTTAGTTACGATTCAGTAGCTTTAAAGGTCATAGCTGATGTCACTGTGATCACCCTGTGCTGCATTACTGTATTCTTGTTGTAGCCTCTCTTCAGATCTATTAACTTAAGTTTAATTTTTTTACCCTAAATACTTAAATTCAAATTCAATATTCAAAAACTCAAAACATATTTAATGATTATTTTACTATTTTCAAAGAGTTTGTCTACCCATCGTAGAGAAACCCATCACAATTTTCAGAACAAAATGGCTTCTATAGGTAAAAGTTAGTGTATAGTGTGACCTTTTTTGGCACTAAGCACACTAAGTAATCTTCTGGTATAATATTCCAGGCATTGAGAAACTTTAAGAGGTTCTCTTAAAGGTTCTCTTAAAGGGAAGTCACACAAAATACTTGCCACTGTAGCCTAATGAAGCTATTTTCTGATTGATTTTTTGTTTTTAATACTGTGTACAATCTTCCTGTATTTTCTGGATGTATTCTAATAAATAATAAAGAGACAGAAATACTTATATATGGTCATTATACTGTTGATAAAACATCAAATCTAGTAATGGCCTAAGACATAGTACTGCACGTTGCAGTCATACATCATGATTCCCTCTCACTCAGATAAAACTGTTGAAACAATTATACATCATTACACTTTGACAACTGCTCAGTTATAAATGTGTAATATAAAACATACTTTACAAGGTGTACTTCCATGACCCTATCTGGCATGTCACGTATGTTGCTGTGGACTGACCCTGCAGGGGTCAGCGTAGGCGTGTTGCAACCATGGTGATCTCTGTGTGGGGTCATAACCGAGGGGGTGTATGTACACAACCAGTGTAGTCATTCAGTGAATCACTAAGACCCCCTGCCAGCGTCTGCATCACCCCGACAACCCAGCCCATTCACCACCGACACAAACAAAACCACCCTTAAATGAGAATAAATCAGAGGAGCAAAAAGCACAAGGCTGGCAAAGCAGATTAACAAAGTTTGTTTATTATTAATGTAGTTGCAAATATTAAAAGCATGAAAGAAAAGAATAGTGATCACCTAAATATACATAGTTGGATGTTTTAACATTTTGCAGTAATATTGTCTTCAGATAAAAGTCCCAGTTTCACATCTGCTTTTCCCAGAAAGTAACAGTTTTTCCTCTTTATGTGCTTTTTCATATTTGCTTGCCCCCAGAGGCCATAATGCACATGGGCACAAATGCCCATTGTTTACATTTTTATATTTTTGCATTTTTAGCACTAATCAAAGGCCTAACATACATTCTATTTCCTGCTGTGGACTAACTTTGCACTCAGGGCACATAATCCATTCTCTGATCCTTAAGTACATGTGAGTCAAGAACTCAATGGTTCCATTTGCAGGAGTGACAGACTAATATCTACACCTCACCTACCAAAGCAGCTAGAGCCTCTGGGGAGGCATCAGGCCTGGTTAATATTCAGAGGTGCAGTTGGGATCTGTGGGAAGATCATGGGAGATGTAGACAGCTGTGGTGGTATGACCAGGTGAGAAGGTTGTGTGTATGTGTAGGGAACGATTCTTTCCAGTTAAGTGGCAGGCATGGGCACAGTTAGACAGGCAAGAGCTGAGACACAGCAAACAGGTATGAACAGGTGAGGCAACCTACATTGTAACCTGGAGATACCATGCACTGTAGGCCGAGGCTCCTGTCCTTAAAGCCCATGCCGACCAGCTCAAAGTATTACTATTTAGCATGATGCTGAGGAAAACTGAGTTTCCAATGCTCTGGAAGACATCCTGCTTGGTGCCCGTGCCCAAGAAAGAGTGCTCCTTCATGACTATAGACCAGTGGCACAACCCTTACATATAATGAAGACTCTGGGAAGACAGGTCCTAGGTGCCCTCACACCCATGGCTAGTTCATGTTTCCTGCAGTTTGCCTGCCAACACCATATATCCATCCTATATCAGCTATAATTCTCAGCACAATTTGTAGAAACATTACAACACAATTTGTTCTACATTAGTACTGTTCAGCACTTTTATTCTGATTGTCACTTTATCCTATTCAGGACAAAGATACTTCTCAGTTAACGCTCAAACAACCTGCCACAGTTTTCTCCTTTTGGTGTCACAGTTTCCATGGCACCCGAGCCATGCCAACTAGGTACCTGATGTGCCTTGCGTGCTTCTGTAGCAAAACAATTTCTGGGAACAATAAGACAATCTCTCTATCTAGCTACATAGTTATGTATGTTTGTATACAGGCAGGAGATGGTTGGCTGTAACCTGAATCAGGCACCAGATTATGAGAAGCCTGTTGGACAAGCACCAAACAGACTGAATAGATAAGAACATCAGAGAGGTCAGGGACATCACATGCAGTAGCAAAATCACATGCCATCACTGCCAGCATATAGGGACAATGAAGAAGACTGCTCTCCTTGACTACTATGCATGCTTCTCTTTTCTTTCTCCTGAAAAGCAGACTTTCATCTTCTTTACACAAATATACAGAATCGGTTCAGTGACCTGTGACATTCGTGTCAGTATGTGCATGGATTTTTTTGATGCTAGACATCAGAGCTCATTCATGGATGACAAATCTGAATCAATTTAACGATGGACAAGAAACAGTCCAATGTCCTCAGAAATGTAATATCTGGGAGAAGTTTTAAGGTTTCTTAATGCCATGCACTGGAAATGCTGTCAGCATTTGAATACTTCTCAAACATGAATGACTTGGATATACTTTTCACGCATGATATCTCAGCCTTTCAAGAAGTAGGTGTGCATCTCCTCTCCAAGGCCTGTGTTCAGCTCGAAGTCCCCGTTTACACCAAGTTCCTACATGAGTCAGGAGTATCAGGATTATATGGATTATCCAGTAAATAAATAAATAAATGCAGGTCCCAATGCACCCAAGACACATTAAAGACAGACTGAAATCCAGTCATCCACACCATATAACTTCAGAGGGTGGTTTCAGATGCCATTTAACAAGTTCTAAATAGCCATGTGTAAATATGTCCAGCTCTCCAATCAACATAATGTTCTGATACATCACATAATGTAACTGTCTGGGATCCACAGTATAGCAGTATGAGTGAATTTAAATTTTAAGCCCCATAAAAAGCAATCAGATTTCAGCTAAGCCCACTGGTGTAACAACCCCTCCCACTCTCTCTTGGTCAGTGTTTCTTTTTTCAGGTTACCAGTCACTTTCCTTCTCACCTGTTGTCTATTACCCATCTGTTATTTATTATATATTATATATCACACCCTGCTTGTCAATTGGTCCACAGTGCACCAATCACAACTCACAACCGCTCATCTGTTCTCAATCATCCGTCTATTAACAATATCGCTCACACCTGTTCCCTAATTCATCTCCTTATTTAAAGCTCCACAGGTCCCATCACCAGCCTTACAGCTGTGGAAGCTGAACCTTCTTTTTCCTGTCCGGTGTATTTTACTGGCTGTCAGTCTGAATGTATACTACTGTTTTAGTAGTTCGTTTTGTTCATTTTGAACCTTTTTATTAAGCTGTTTTTACTTTTGTCATGCACTCATCTCTCGCTCTAATTAAACATGACAAAAGCTCCATTCTATTTCGCACTGTGAAGTCCCATCTGCGCTGTGATGGTGCACCATCTCCTGCGCACTGTGCAGTTTCTCACTAACACAGATGCATTTATGTATATTACTCTCTTCTTTTATCACCGTGTCATTGTTTGCTGATTGTCTGGCCCATTACACTAAACTAAGTACAAATTCCCCCTCCTTTTTTAAAATTAAAGAACTGTTTGCAGTTGTATCCAGTTTGCATGTTGTCTTTGACAATTGGAGATACATTTGACCTCCTAGCTCATGTGGGTAATTCATGGCCTGATATTATCCTAATATTTCAGACATATGAAACAATTTATGTAAACAAGACCAACGTCATAAAACACAACCTGGCATAATAAATAAATAAACAAACAAACACTGAGATGATGGTTTTGTTTATGTGGCCTGTGGCATAACGATTTAATGGTATTTGACCTAAAAAAATTATATATATATATATATATATATATATACAGTGCATCCGGAAAGTATTCACAGCGCTTCACTTTTTCCACATTTTGTT
>JAOXYF010000003.1:18636372-18685557 GCA_028565775.1 Sternarchorhynchus goeldii
TATATATATAACACGACACAGTTAAAGCTGCTGGAGAAGTGTTCTCCCTTATACTTGTGTGAAGTGATCCTTATACTTCCCCCTTACCTAAAGAGACCCATGTAGAGCAGCAATCTCACAAAAATGATCAGGTTACCAATAGAAGTGATTCCTTTTCATTAGGCTCCTCTTGAAGGCCTCTTAACTCCATCAGACCATTGCTTGAGCAATCATGTGTAATTATCATGCATAAAAAGGGTCATTAAGAAACATGCGGAACTCATGCCTGAACAAACACAGGCGATTAGGCATGCACATGAGGGCAATTATAGTCCATTATCAAAATGTAGCAAAGACTGTTTGTGAAGAGGCTTTGGGCAGAGCTTCGAAAACAGTTATTATCCCATGGATCAGATGTGCAAGAAAATATTATTTTCTCCTCTGGTTCTTGCTGAATAATCTTGTGATGATTTTAAGTCTGTGATTGTGCCTAGGAAAGCCTTGATCACACCACATGGCCACTTAGAAGGCAATGGTTCAGATGTTTCATTTAATATTTGAAGAACAGGACAAAAGTGTATTCAACCACTGTCTCCTATCAGGCTACATGCAAATTTAAAGTGTGTTAAATGACTTTGCAAAATGGACCGTTGCATTTCTTTCTGGCCACTGCTGATACTTTCCCCTCCTTGTATTGACTGCAGTGAAGCCCTCCATAAAAATCCATGCATAGAGAAGGTCAAGCAAAATCCATAGATTTCAATTCAACAACACACTACTGGATGGATTTATCATCAGGCCTTTTCAATTATCCTACATCATGGTCAGTGTAATGCATGCATCGCTGTTGGAAACGCCCATTCAGGAAGTGGTGCCTTGTGTGAGACCTGCCATGCTCTAGAGAATAGCCAGCCCAGCATTGCTTGATGGACACCATTTACATCTCAGGTATTGACAGGAGACAGACAAGACAAGCAAGACTAGGCCACCCATCATTCTGAGCACAAAGACAAGTGTGGCGTCTCTCTAAAGGCCCCTTCCCCAGATTGGCTGAGAGTAGCATGGCCATTCTGTTTAGGTCCATATGTTGACTGAATGCAGATCTGGTGCAGTATGTTCCCACATGCTGCTAGCACTGCTGGGAGCTGAGCAGGCGGTGAGATGGGAACGTCCCAGTATGGGACTCGCAGAGTGGATGTGCATACTCCAGGACATGCTTTGTCTTTTGCTGGACAAAGCTCAGAACATTCCCTAGTTATGTGTGGAGTGGCAATGCAGATTTGTGTGTTGTCACCTGAAGTGTTGTTATGTAACACATTCCAAGTGATGGAGATAGGGGGCGCTAGCACCGGCAACCAGATAAGTTGTCTGCTTCAATTTAAGCTCTCCTCCACTGTCCTTTCACAAAGATTTATGAACAAGCACAAACATATTCCCCCGTCTTTCCTCACACACAGGCTACACACCCTGTCTGTTTAGTCTTTTCATTTTTCCCCTGTGCGGATATTGTGGGCATTGGAATATCTGGTTTACAGACTAATGTTTATGTTTGTGATGGACTTAAAAGCGCAGTGGGGCTGTGCGTTTGACTGTGAGTTTGTCATTTGTGTTTAGGTGCTTATGTAGGACGTGTGCTTGAGTCCACAGCAGCCATGCTGGAACACTCAGCCCCACCAGCAGACCTTACTCCTCTCCTTCCTCCACTGGCAGTGCTTCCTTCTGTGTGCATGTGATGGACTGCATGAGTGCTCCATTCAGTGCTTTTCAACTGGAAAGCCTGAACAGTCCCCAGAATGAGCGAGGAGGTTTGCCAGATGTACTGGAAGCAGTGAATGGTATGTATGTAGTGAATTGGATGGTATACACAAAATTCAATGCATGCCATATTATACAGCTGGGAAGGTTACGTCTGGCCTGCATGTTACAACAGCTGCAGAGTAGTGGAACTTTCGTTGGATTTAAGACTGGTTCTTTTTAAAAGTGTCTTGTTTATATAAAAAATACAGAAGCAATGGTTTGTTTTCGCTGGACAGATGCCAACAGCTACGACCGAACATATGGAACAGGCCGCTGGGTAGGCTGACATCTTCACAGAAGCCTGCCGAGTCTTAGGATAATCCTTTAAGCACTGTTTGTGTTCTGTGTAATTAAGCAGAGTGATGGTAGTGGAGTCCTGACTCACAGCAGGGCTCTTCGGTCCTCTGTAGCAGGGGCTGTCTCTCTGTCTCGCTGTCTCTCTGTCTCTCTGTCTCTCTGCCCTTTTGCATCTCGTCATCTCTGACTCAGCCAGACTGCCTCTCTCAGGTGTGTCCACTAGCAGGTAATGCTCTGTTCTCACTCTTTCAAGCTGTTGTAAAGCCTCTCATAGCCACTCTGCATGAAGGTCCTCCAGAGCTTGGCTCCTGAATTCAAAACATGGACATCTGTCTGGCTCTCTTGGGAGAGAGAACAATATACACGGGGATGTTTTATGTGATTTCTGTGTTTTGATTTTTTAAGACATTTATATGTGAAGAAAAATGAGTTTCACATTGAAACCGGAGTGCATTACAGGGAAGCACTAAGCACATACCCATTTTTACAATAATAAAGGTCATTCTGAGAGTAGGGATTTCACTTTATAGCAATTTGGCGTGGGTAGAGCTTTACCGAATATCATTGTGTTTGTATGAGCACGGTGTGTCTCATAGAGGCTGGATATATGTGAGAGGTATTAAATAGGTCTTTTCTTGCCTGAGCTTGTTCTCTTTATTCCTTACTTTTTTCTGCCATCTACAGGGATCCCTTATGTACTCATAGACAGCATGAAGGCTCTAAAAAAGAGCTAACAATTAAAGCCATCAGTCACAAAATATGAAGTATTATTATAAAACAATTCCACTGTTTTGCTTTGTGGTTTTTTTGCCCTCTGTAATAGTCTTAGTATACTAAACTCAATTTACAGAATGTGAAGAACATAATTCCTCCTTTTTGCATGATTCAGAACAAACCGGACAAACTTCTAGCCTTTAAATGCATTCACCAATGGCTTATCTGCAGCCAAGAGCTTCAGCAAGTAAATTGCCCATACAGCTCTGCCCATAGTAGTAATTAAGCTTGTGCACTGCTGTAAGGCATTAGTAGTGGGGACCACGCGTGATGTGCTCTGATTTATCGCTCAGTCTCCATTGAGAAAATGAGAATGGATCTATCGTGGATGTTGCTGTGAGTGCCACACTCTTTCTGGATACTCTCCAGCCAAGCTGAAGTCTAATCTCATACGTCCTGATGTGAATGACAGCTAGATGGCTGATGCTGTGGGAAATAAATGGCAATCCATCGGCCACTAGTGCTCACGTGAGGAGCCCTGTGTTACTGCAGCATACAGTACATGGGTGGGATACATGGGATACTGCATACATGGGTGGGAGGCGGAGCGGTGTATTTATTACCTTGCCGCAGTCACAGAGCTTTTTAGAAGATCCATGCTTTACTTGAATTGCTTAGTTTTTGGCATCTTTAGCTTCTGATTCATGACATGTCAGAACCAAAAATCCACTCTGTCTCTATATTTTTACTTCAGTCTCAATAAAAGAAACCACACAGAAATATTTTATTCATAATTATTCATAATTTATATATTTTTAAATATTCTGGTTTGAACTAGGTTGCTAAGATGCACATTTGTAAGCAGTACAAGCAGTGTGTGATGCCCCACCCAAAATGCTGATGCAGATTGAACTATGAGCTGTCTTACAGAAAGTGAGGTTAAATGAGGTTGATTTGGGAATTTGTAAACCATGGAAACTAGGCATTGAAAATATCCATATTTTTGATAAACATTTTGCAACGCTCAAGCTGATTTGAGACTGACCACTGCTTACATTGGAATGCAAGGCTTAAGCATTATTTCCTGATTCCACAATGCACTGCACTCAATTCCTCTTTCCTGAAGATGGCACAGTCTTGTTTACCCTTTTAAAAGTTGTCATCTTTATTGAAAAAGGAAAAAGAAAAGTGAACTGTATCTCATTATGTCATTAATATGTTGCTTTCTATTTAATCAACTTTGAAGGCAAGATTTTAATGGAACGTTAAGTGAATTACAGGCCACTCACCATCCAATTACTTTTACGGCTGACTCAAGTAGCAAATGTCAGTGAACATGATGTGAAAGGTCTAGTGGAAGGTCTAGTGGAAGGTCTAGTGGAAGGTCATCTCTTTAAAAGAGCATCACATATAGTATTCCGTTTGCTATTAGATGATACATTAGGACATGTGATAAGCTAATGCAATTTTTATTTTAAGACTTAAAAGGTTTATAAGACTTTATGAACCTTTAAGGCCTAAAACCATGATATTTTGCAGTAGACAACATGGATGACATTCCACTGTAGACATTCCACTGTAGACGCTTATTCACAATCACACACTGCCATATGTAGTGCACTGTGGTATTTTTCCATCCTCTCTACCATGTAACATTTACTGTTTTGATCTTGGATCATTAAGGTGACAAACCACTGCAGCAGTAATAGCAGCAGTTTATCTGTAAAATGTTTGGTGTCAAAGTGACCCTGAGTTTAACTTTAGTTCTCTGTAGATGAAGATTACAAAGTACATACTGAGCAGTTATCACAGACATCATCTTACTGCATGGAAATACATACAGAGTGACATCACTAAACTGACAGTAATGATGGTTTCATATACAAGCCCAAAGTCTATAAGCAGGACTAACTTTAAAAACATTAACCATTAGCAACATAAACAAAAGGTTTTTGACTAAATGATCCATAATTAGATTTTGCTTAAATGTTTGCTCTGCGTTAATCAGACCGGCCTTGGTCGGAGAGAGGCCTCGTTTCCTGACACTTTTAACCTGCATGATGTGCGATTCTCCGAGGTGTTTCACTGAAAAGAAATCTGGTGGCTGTAGGAAGCAGGACCATTTTCCATTGTCTTGCTGTTTCTGTCAAAAGATATCTGACATAGTGTAGTAACATTTAAAGTATGATCTGAATTGCAATGCTGTTTCATGATAAACTCCAGCTGTCCCCAGACCTGCTGTGTAGTTGTGCTGCTCCCAGAGCCAGAATTCCTGACTGGCGCACAGATCAGTATGCAGCAAACTCATTTAGAGGATGCACCAGACCATGGATTCACTCCAGTCTGTGGCACTGCAATTATAAATACATAAAGATCCCCTGTTTATCTCAGCAGTAAGATGTCAGACTCCCCGGAGAAAAGCTGCGTTTACATTGTAATACATACAGTATCCTACTGTTACAGTTGCACTGGTTAGGTTCACTAGTGGTGTGACTGTAGGGGAACAGGACCTTAACTGACTTTTGAAACATGTGAACATTGAAACGGCTGCTGTGGAGGTGGGCATTTGATGTGACTTGCATTCTGCGATCATTGTTTACTAGGATGAGTAATGGGGAAAATAAGCACGTAGGTGTTATTTTCAGCCTCTTTCATTAATGAGCATCTTATCAGTGCCTGTCAGTGACGCTGATAACACCACTGGTGTCATCATGGTTCTGAAGGACTAAGGTTTTTCAGTGAAATCAAGCACATAAGGTTTATAGTACTATGCAAACATCTTACATTTGATGTTTTATCAATGGTATAATAACAATATATTATAGCATTTATATATATTTTTAAGATGCAAACAGAAAATACAACAAATATTAACACAAACATTTAAAAAAGACAATTTTCAGAACAAAATGGCTTCTGTAGGCCAAAATCAGCATATAGTATGATCTCTTGTTGGCACTAAGCACATGTTGAACTCCTTTACGGAGACTTTCCTTAAGTTTTATGAAGTAATCTTCTGGTATATTATGCTAGACTAAGAGACATTAAGAGAGTCATGTTCCTGTTGTTGTTCAGGTGTAAGGGCAGGTCATACTAAATACCTGCCATTGCAGCCTGTTTTTGTAATACTGCATACATATTTCCTGTATTTTCTGACTGATACTAATAAGAATGAATCATATATGGCCATTATATCATTGATAAACAATCATTCTAATAGTGACCTAAGACCTAACACTGTACGGTATTTCTTTATTTCTTACGATTTTACACTTTTTTGCAGTGTACTTTTTTTTGGCTTTCCCCAAGAAAAAAAAAAAAACTTTTCTCAACTTTTATAACTTTTATCTCTTAACTTTTATGTCTTTTTGGAGGATGAGAAAGAGAATATACGTACAGTGTGAGAGAGAGAGAGAAACAGCTTCAGTGCACCGCAAAGGAGTAAGGCAGTAGCACACTCAGTCTGACTAACATGTGGTTCCTTAGTGTAATGCGGGCCCAGCTGACACATGACTAATACTGAACAGGACATCTGGGCTTGAGATATATTTTAAACAAAAAACATGAAGCTTGATAAAGATGTAAATGTTCCTTCACATTACACATTGAAAGAATGGTTCACTTCCAAACACCCACCATAAACACAAAGGTCACAGGACCATTTTGGGACAAAATGTTCCTGTATTGGGTTTACCAGAATCTTCTTGTAGTCCTTTAGGATAGTTACTATAATTAAAGTGTCACTTAGTGTACATTCATGGAAAGTACAGAGTGAAATGGATAGAAATTCTTTTGTCAGCATTTATACAGTTTGAAAAGTGAAGAATCGTTGAAATGTTTTGGCGCTGGGCTGAAATGTGAGTGTGTGCATTTGAAACTGCTGTGTTATTTGTTCAGCATGAGTCCATTAGCCCAGCCAAACAGTGTCTCAGGTGTCAACAGGGTTATTATGTTTTGATAAGTCAGACCACAGGTATCTCTCTTGTGCAATCTGTCTTTTACTGGACTGAAACTGGACAGAACAGAACATTTTTATTAAAATTAATCTTACTTCTTTACAAATATTAAAATAATATTTGTAGTATATATGTGTTTATTGTAGAGCCGCGCAAGAAGAATGTTTATTTCTTAAAGTAGATGATGACAAATCGCATATATAATATTTGATCTGTTTCTTAAGCACTTTCAGTCTCTAGAGTGTTTTAAAGTTGTGTCAAAGCCTGTGGAGTGCAAAACTCATTTCAATCACACAGGTCATTGGGCCAGAACAAACAAATGAGATCTTTTCTGTGACAGACCTGAAATTTGCTTTTGGATTTTCATGTTTGTCAGAAGAACATCATAGATTTGCGCATATCTTATTACTCAGCCTCTTCAAATGAGATCTTTAGTCATCTTCAATTGCTAAAATCACAGTGAGAGCTTGTCCCGAAGGCTAGGGGCCATGTCGTGTCCAAAGGGAGATGTAGTCAAGAAGAATGTTCCTCTCTGCCTATCAGAGCTCTACCCTTGATGTCTGTTTTAGAGCTGAGCGCTGGGTCAGTCAGGCCTCACCTGGCTGTCACACTGCTGTCAGCTCAATGAGCTCATGGTCCAATCAAAAAAATTCTTGAGCCAAACCTGCACATATCTGTCTATGAGTGTATGACCCAGGTATGAGTGTGCAGATATCTATGAATGTTTGGCCTTGGTATGAGTGAGTAGATATTTCTCTAGGAGTGACTGACCCAGGCCTGTGTCAGTGAGGTCACAAGGTCACAAGGTCATTTTAAGGTACTACTCAGTGAAACAAATAGAAAGTATTTACATTCAGACTAAGTATGCAAGATTCAGTCACTTTCTACATAAAAATATTAGCTAATTTGTCAAAGTACTGACAATGAACCTGATGTTCATGGGTCAAAGTAATCATCTATCGACTAACCCTGTCTTACCTATGCATGTTATCAAATGGTATCATCTGTAACTGTGAACAGCATATACTTTATACATATCAATAAATAACACAGAACTGAGCCAAAGTTCTCTTTCCTTGAGAGAGCACTATCTTCTTTGGCAGGAAGCACCATGGAGCATCAGGTTTTTGTGAGTGTCACATTTACAACACTGTGCCTGTCAGAGGTCTGCGCATCACATCAGACACGTTGTTTTATACACTGCTAACCTTCCAGGTACCTCAGGACTCCCAGCTCCAACTCTTCCCACAGCTTGTTAAAACAATTTATATAGTTCATGCATTAAGGCTTGATTGATTCATGAATTTATTGTTCGTTTACATTTTCAAAATATGCTGGTTGTAATAACAGCCCTGACTTATTTAATTATCATCTTTGAAAGGAATATTACAAAATCTCTATGCATTTTTCATCTGCTTAATAATACATTTGGATAAGACAGAGCAAACCCTCTGACTTATGAATATTTGAGGAATATCAAACTTAATCATTCTGAAATGAATGTTCACTGTGACCTGAATTCTAAAGCAAAGGAATTTAGTAGATGTATCTATGCAGCCTTCCCTTACCACCACAGGTCTTGATTTCTGTGATTCTATATTATCCAGTAAACTGTTGTACTTGTGTGCAATATCCAACACAGATGCACAAAGACATATCATCCAACAAACCAACTCCTTGCATAGCTTAGTTGTGGCTTGAAATGAAGCTATGCAGGAAATGATCCCTTTTAAACAGATCTGTTTTCATGTATATGAGTTTCAAGGTCTGATGCAGTGTTGATTCACTGCAATATTTTCCGTGAATCATCAGTGTGTGGGAAGTATTCTGCATTAATACCATAAATATGAACAACTCCAAATTATCTCATGAATTAAGTATAGGTTTATATTTCTGTTTGCTGTTCTTGACAAGCATCAACAAGTAAGTTCACTCTCAGTTTTTGCTGAACAAACTGTAATGGTTTCTTACTGTACTGCGCATGTGCACAGTTTGCTTGAATTATAGCTTATCGTGTGGTGTGTTAGTGTGTCTGGTTGTATGGTTGTAACATGATATAAACTATCTGGTCAGTAATGTGAATATGAACACTGTTAAATTGTTATTAAACTTATTGCATATCAGCTGCCAGTAGGGTGACTGGTCCTGGAAGATGTGAAGCTTCGTTTATCAGGTTTAACTTCTCGTGTCACCCTTCATTCATGTTATAAAATCTGAGTCTCAGAGCTCAGTGTCTGTTTGAGGCACAGAACAGAATATCACTTTCAGTGCTCTAATTAAAATTGAACCTATTCGAGGAACTGTAAATTGAAGAAACATCTACATTTGTTTCCCTTGGGGGATTGGTGAGAGGATGACTTCATATTCTTAAAATAACAACTGCTAGAGACACAGAAATGTATTATGGTTTTTATAAATATCTGTGTCCAAAATGACAGCTGAAAAAGCTCCGGTGAAACATATCACTAGCCATTCTTCACTGATACCATGGAACTAATGTTGTAAAAAAAAAAGTCCAAGACACTGGAATGGTGTTAAAAGGTTTTAAAACTACTAGCTGATGGATTTTGGCTCTGATTTGACCTGTATTTTCTGTTTTTGTGTGTGGAATTTACAGCTTGCAGAATAGGCTTCTTTGCATGATGATTAGGCTTTGGGTTTTTTTGTGTGTGGCAACATTATCCAGTGTTTTGTGGTATTATCTTGACATATCACATATCAGCAGCCATGTTTTCTTCAAGACACTCCAGGATCTGGGCACTTGAGGAAAGACTATCTGAAAATGTTGCTAATCCTGTCTGTACTCTGAAGCAGAATGATTCCCACTCCTACCTGTAACCTGTCAATGAGAATTATACACCCATAATCCTGGCCTGAGGGCATAAAGCAGGGGATAAAACCATAATGTATGGCATTTGTGTCAGCATTATTAGAGAGGAGCAGAGAGAAATTAATGTTGATATGGAGGCATCCAGCTCAGTCATGAGGAGAACTTGGTAAATAGGTGAACTTGGTAGACATTGCAGGGGTGGGTCTGTAGGTAATTCTTTATGAAGTGACAAAGTATTCAGTAATGCCTCAGGAGATAATTATAGTGGTATTGCTTGATTGTGGATAGATGTGCCTTATCACAGAAGACAGGTCATGGTTAAAAGCACAGGGTCCCATAAGGTACCCGATCATTTGACAAATAAAATGTGAAACATCACCACAGCAGATGGTGAATGTCCACTGAGTAGACATTATAACACCAGCCAGGTTCTTGTTGTTTGTCTTATGCACATCAGAGATTTGTCTTAACAGTGTAATAAAGCTGTGCAGGGGAGAGCTGTAGTTTATATTCATTATATTTATGTATATATGCTTGAGATGTAGAATTGCAGAATGAGCAATTAAGAAAGTTGGATGTTTTGGGGTTTTTTTTACAGTTTCTTCTTTTAAGAAAAAATATCACAATTCTCTCCCAAAATCAGTCTCATTGTGAAGAGCCCTTCATTGCTCCAGCATCTAGTAAGGGACTTTCAACAGGACTAGCCTTTTGGACAGAACTTAGTCATGTATCAGATCTAAAGACTAGTAGTGATCTGTATATGAAAATAACGTAAGAAATTCTCAGATGCATGCAAATCACAATGTGCGACCTCATTGATTTTAACCAATTTATCCATTGAAAATCTGCATAACCTTGATTATCATACTGACTAATTTAGTAGTTCCTAAATCAAGTGCATTCCACCTTGAGAAACAGGAATTTAATGGCTTATCAGCTTCTATAAAGCACTGCACAATATATGCCAAGTGATAGATTTTGCATCGTTATATCATTCACAAAGAGCTTTGAGCTCTCTGCTTTGAGCCTCCATTTAGAGCAGCTGACTGGCCCACTGTAAATTTCCTTCAATCATATATAGATGCTGATTCAGACTAATGATTTCATGTGGGAGACACAGAGCTGCACTGAACTTTCACTTCAGAAATTGTACTGTAACATTTCATGAAGTAAACTTGCTGACTAATGCGGCTTTCACTTGAATTTGAAAAGTTCTGAACGCTTTAACACATTCTGTTCTGTGGTTTAGTGGGGAGATGCAGTTTCATGTGCTTCAGATTCCCTGCTTTCATTAGACCATCTCATTCACAATTACCCTTCCTCACTCTCACTCCCCTGCCTCATCCTTCTGTGCCTCAGCACTTCCTCAAAGAACCCCCCCCCCCCATCAAATAATTAGTTCTGCCCCCTACAATAAATATAAGCCGGAGAAATGGGAAGCCCCATTCATCTTAAAGGGCTGACAGCTCTCTCTGCATGCTACAGGGCTAAAGGAAGGGAAGTGGGCTGCCAGAGCAGGCACTTAAAGAGAGTATCATCAGCACAGGGATGCAGAGTTGGGAAATCCCCAGATACTTTGTGCCTGCCTGGACTCCACCATCGTGAAGCAGAGGGAGGATCCGTCCACTGGGAGCTGAAGCGGCTCTTTGCAAGTGTAGTTTAGTGCAACAGTTATTCAGGAGTCTAATCGTGAAGTACACATTTTTCAAAGAAAAAGGTAAACACACACACACACACACATATATATATATATATATATATATATATACATATATATATATACCTTTTCAGGTGCGAACTAACCAATTTCTTCATGTGAAATGATAATTAGCCCATGTCATTATGTATCCATACTTGATTTTATTAACCAAACATGTTTTTAATGTGATGTAATTACAAAATCAATGAATGGCAGAATATAAATGTATCCTTTGCTTCAACAAAGGTGAACGTGTGAACACAGGTGAGAATGTTCACCCTTACTTGAAGATAGAAAGAACAGAAAATGCTCTTTTGTTTGAACAGCACACAGTGGCAGGCGCTCTAAACTTACCGAGTTGCACATTAAAGAAATTTCTGTTTTGTTAGACTGTTTGAACACAGCCCTAGAGCAAGGGGCATTTTCTCTAAGTGCAGAAACGTCAGCTTGATTTACTCTCAGTTCACTACTCTATATGAAGTTATTATCACGGGCATGTTGTCTATAGCCAGATACTCAGAGAGCCCAGCTTACCAGCTTTTTGAAGGTAACTGCTCTCCCTTTCACAGTGCTTCACAATCACTACAGTGGTACTTACAGCCTTCTCCACATACTCCACCCTCCATCACCCATCACAGCCACCCATTTAAGAACAAATGGCAAACAGGATGCGGCCCCTTATGGCCTGAGTGAGAATAATAACACGTATGCACACATGCTCCTCCCATACCATAGAGGGCACACTCACATACATTAAAAGCACATGCAGGATGCTACACAGTCCACTGCCTCTCTACCTGCACATCTCAGCTTGGACTGCTTCAAGTCACTATACAATATCTATTGTCCTCAGAGAACTTAGATGTTTAGTTAGGGCATTTCCTTCCTTTGTAGTGATGATTTTACATCACTACAGTCTAAAAAATACACCCATACTAGTTGGGTCCTTCAATCCGTTAATCCTTAATAATAATTTTTAAGAAGATTTGTACATGACTGGCTGCCAATTTTAACTATTATTATAACAAAGTAGTACTCTGTGACAATTTAGTGCACAGTAGATGAAAGACCAATATGTGTTTATAACACTGAGACCGTTCCATTTTATATCAAAGCCAGGCTGTGTTTTATTGAGTTACAGATTGTATTTTACATTTGAAAACAGCAATTTAGATGAAATTAAATAGAGGCCCCAGTACAGCTATTGTGGTATATTTGCTCCCTGACAATCATGACGATAACACTGTTAGCACCTGGCTCTGTATGCTCTACCAGGAGAGTTACACAAACACTTTCGAGTGGGAATGTTTGGGAACGTCTGCTCATGTAACTCCATATTCATGATGGCCTGTTAAAAATCACTCATGACTAGACACAGGTTACATGCTGGTGCCATGGTGTTTGAAAACATAGACAAAGTGACCATCTCAGTACAAAGCTGGGGAAGCCACATTGTTTTCATGGTTCTGAACAGAGCAGTTGTTTGCGGTTTCATGCTGGAGTGATGTCACACGAGTGGTGGTAAGAAGTGGCTGAGATGCTGTGGTCCTACTTCCATCTCAACGACCCCCATGGAGAGCAAACCTCCCACTCTCCACTGCCTGATCAAACCAAGTTGCTTTAGTAACTCACAGGGGTGGGGGTTGGAGGATGGAGGAGTGGCAGGTTTGGTGGTGGAGCGCAGACAACATCTACAGGCAGACCACAGCAGGCAGGGCCTGGAGAGTGAAAGTGGTGCTGACCCACTCTACATATGACCTACTTACTACGCCCTCCCACCCCCTCAAACCCAAAGCACCAGAGCCAGCCTCCCATGCCAGGGTCCCCCTGGGTGACTGGGTGGTGCATTGCCAGCCAACAGCTATGCAATTATTTGTTTAGCCACGGACAGAATGAAGAGGGATTACTTTGCCTTGGCTGGATCATTTGAAAAAAAAATAACTGAAGGTGCCCTTTACTGTAAGAATGACATTGAAAAAAACCAGCAGATTATAGTTCAGAAAAAAATAGCATGAAGTACATTTGAAAAACACTGGATATGAAGTCGCATGAAGGTAAAGTATGAAAGCGAATAGAAATGCATGTATAAGGACTTAAGGATGGGGAGGAAGTGAGGGTACCTCAAAAAAGTAAAACTGTCAGTGAATGTGGTCAAAAATAGGACACACATGTATGTAATTCAGCTTTAAATAATGCACTGTGTACCATACACAGTTCTTTAGAAACGCCTTCTAATGGGGGTGGACACTTAGATTCCACAATCGACTGTCTAGTAGAGTTTGTTGTTTCTGTCCTCCAGCACAATATAAAGGTTTCATGTTGGGGCATCATCCCACTATCAACCAAGCAGTGATACTGACATTTTCAAACTCCAGCACCCTCCTGTCTGCACAGGACACCCTACAGTACCACTGCTCTGTTAGCACTGCTGTGCAGAGGATGGTCCACCACCCGAACAAAGATCAGCACGGTCTTGTGATCACCACTAATGAATGAGGGTGAATGACAAATTTATACAAGGCAGTACAAACTGTCACTGTACAACAAAGAATAGAGAAATCTCCTAAAAAGTAGGTGTACCTAATAAAATGGATGGTGGGTACAGGTGCAAGGTGGGCGTATCTAATAAAGTGGATGGTGAATGTAGGTAAAAAGGTCATAATGGGAGGAGGGATCTTTCCCGACTCAATCTGCTGGAGGCACATGCACCTGCATCCCAGAAAAAGGAGCAGCATCAGCTCCCGCAGCTACTCCGTGTGCTGTGCAGTGTGTCCATACACCCAGAAAACAAACCGGCGCAGCCAGCAAACGTGCTGGGACCACAGCTAGTTATGCCACAGGCAACAGACATATTCAGGCGTTTGCCTGTTTATTCGGGCCTTGGGAACAGGATAATGCAAGATAATATCAGCTGTAGAAAAGGGGAAGTGGTATAGTGCTTCTTAAAAAATGGTCTAATATTATTATTGTTGTTGATGTTTTGCTTGTTGCTACCATTGTTGTTATTGTTGTTGTTGCTTACAGGTTTATTTTGTAGCAAATGTTGTTTAATGACCCTGTCTGTCATGTAGGCCTAAATGGCGGCAGAGTACCACAGAGGAAGTGATGTCATAGTGGTGCCTGTGGATCAAAGAATTCTGGCTGTGACAAAGAACTAACCCAGCCTAATACTAGACATAATGGTAGACTGAAATTGGTAGACTAATTATATAAAGGCTGTTATTTCTATATGGTTCAGTATAGGTGGAAATGCTCTCAAATTAAAGTTTATGTCCTGCATGTTAACTGTGTGTCATTTAAGATGTGATGTCTTGCAGTACCTAGGAAAAGCAACAAAACTGTCACTGTGTCTCATCAATGTCTCTTTTATGAAGAAGTCATGGCTGGATCTTATACAGCAGCGAATACCAGTGCAACACAAAACAGTCGAGTAAAATGCTATATAGAGAACCACTATTTGTCTTTTTGATTAAGCAATCAATGGCATTGACCAAATGTGTAGAGGTTGATCAATTGCAATTTATTTTACTGAATGCAGCTGGACCCTAATAATAAATTAGAAATACAAAATAAATTGGAGTTGGAAGAACTGGTATGAACTCTTAGTATGTAGACAACTGTATTAGGGTGAAGTACTGTATGAGCCAATAGCATAGCTGAGTTTTACCAGCTAGTACTAAGTGGTAGTATTAGCTGTCTCTGCAATGAACACCTTCTCTGCCACCCTGGGTACTGGTCTAGGTATTAACCAGTGTGCTGCCAGTTTTTCAGTTCTCTCTGTTTTTTAAATGCCCAACATGTTCAATTTCAACATTTTATGAAACACTTTGTAAGACCTTCCCAGTGCAAGGTTAACTGACCTCAAGAAACCTTCACTGTTCTGGAAATAGAGTGGAAAAACTCAAAAGTCCTGTTTATTGGCTCCTGCCAATAAGACGTTAATTTAGTTTACCTTCCTAACCCACCCATCTCCAACTGTATGACAGAGCAGTAGAAAGAGAAGGATAAGACAAGGAAAGAAAGAGAGAGGGAACAAAAGAAAGAGAGAGAGCACACTTATGATGTAGTTCAGCTAACAGATGATAGACCTCTGATCAGATCATCTAACAGATCACAGATGTCTGTCTAACAGTTACACACTCCAGGGTGAGCATGCATACTTTACATTTTAATCATGCCCTCTTCCCCTCCCTCTCTCTCTCTCTCTCTCTCTCTCTCTCTCTTTCTCTCTCTCTACCTATCACACACATGTTTTTGCAGGCCCCTGCTCTGTCAGGTTACATCACTGTTGTGAAAATGTGTCACATGTGCACAGTTATTTGAAGAATTATCAGTTTTAAACAAATTGTGCCACACAAGATACACACAAGTACAGCTTCAAGTTCAAAAGTACCAGTTTACCACAAACCAGCAGAGATGTTAAACATTTCATTATTGAAAGATTTTCTCTATTCTTTCATATGAGTGCCTTACTGATCCACTGAAAGATATATACGTTTAATGTTTGTTAATGTACTGTAAGTCTTTTCATGTACTATTAATATAGACAACATTCCAGAGGCACCATGTCATCCCTGTTCTGTTATAGCCATGAGGATATAATTCAAAAACATCCACATTCATTTGGAACCAGAGATTGCAGTAGCTATGTATTACCTGAAAGATTCAGAGGATTCATGGTGCTGATGGATTCAGAGGATTCATGGTGCTGATGGATTCAGAGGATTCACGGTGCTGATAGATTCAGAGGATTCACTGTGCTGATGGATTCAGAGGATTCACGGTGCTGATGGATTCAGAGGATTCACGGTGCTGATGGATTCAGAGGATTCAGGATGCTGTGCGGCATGGCTAGAAACTGCACTAATGTACCAATTTTTTTTTTTAAAAAGTTCCTCAAATAAAAAAGTTTTAATGATATATGTCCAGTGTCAGTATTACAATTCCATTCATCCCAAGACTTAATCCTTGCTTTTCTGTTGTAAAACCAAATTTTAGATTCTTAAGAGGCATGCTATCTCTCTAAGCAATTAATCTAGCAGCCCTTTCTAAAATGAATGCTCTAAGCAGCTGACATATTGTTTGAAGGACTCAGAAGAATACTTTGATCAATTTGTTTGCTCTGAGTAGAGTGAGAAAAGTTTGTTTCTAAGGTTTGTGTGTGTGTTATTCTGTGTTATTTTCACTGGAGCAAATAGCTGAGGACTGCTTCTAGACCCAGTAGAGAATAAAGCGCTGTGTCTGAGCATCAATCTTTGAAATATTACAGAGCTTACAGCAAAGAACATATGATTCATTATTCCCACTGGTTGTTTATCAGTCATGCGTTATCAGCATGCAGGCACACTAAAATTTATGTTTAAAAAACAAGCATCAGAGACGTAAATGCTACGCAGTGTTCTGTGTGGATGACAAAGGTACAACGCAAATAATGTAGTGGGTAAAGCCTTCTGTGCCCATGTGGTTTCACTGAACATCCTCAATGGAGGTGTTTTTATTTCAAGGCCTCTGAGCAAAGTGTGTGTCATTGAGTGTGGGTCGAGGAGGACAGCATTTGAGTGGGTTCTTCTACGTGAACATCTCTCTCAGAAGATTCTTGAAGATAAAGTGAGTACTGTTGGGATCCAAAACTTAGACTTTGTCCCACAGTGCCACTATTACTATGCTGACGTGTGTGGACAAACTCACAGTGCAAACAGTCCCAGATAACTGACCAGTCATATCAGGTAACTACAGTAATGTGTAACATGAAGTAAAACCTCAATCATGTGCAGTGAAAAAGTACTAAATATTCTGTGAGCACTAAAAATTCTCTGTCAGGTCAGTTCTGAGTGCTGAAACAACAGAGACTCAAATAACACTCAAATAATAAACTAGACAGAGTGGGGCCATCTACCATGTTTATGGTAAGTAAATACAGACAAAATTCTGGGGAATCTGGAAAAGTTTACAGGCTAAACATTGCATAATTCTCTCAACACTGTACAGGCATGAGCTTAATGTGAACACAAACTAATTTATCCTCAACCCACACAGCAGACTTAAGCTGATATCTGAGCATATACATAATTTTGATTATTACATCCATGTTGGCTTATCTGTAAAGATTTGAAGGTGAGTTACATTAAATATATGCCATTTGGGAACAGTGGGGCTGTTCTATTTAAACCTTGCATAACACCTGCAAGGTGTTGTGTGAGGCCATTTGAATGAAAAATGAACACAATTAAATCTTTTGTTATGCATTGAGTGTTGTTGGAAAAATTGTGAGTGGAGAGTACAAAAATACAGTTGCAGGATGGGGTCCCTGCAGCCACATGAGTACAAAAATACAGTTGCAGGATGGGGCCCCTGCAGCCACTTGTCAGCTTGAGAGCCCTTTGACATAAACTGCTAAGACAATTTTAGGGTAAGTAAACACTGGCGGAACACCAGGGTTTCCATTACAATTATTGCCTCAAATGGACTGTAGGGCAATTCTACCTTTTAAAATGGAAATAAATTGCCATATGGGCATTCAGATGATCCATAGCTATGCTGTGGGCGTCCACTAATTTTAATTAAGCAATGCTAATTATATGTTCAAGCATAAGATTGTACCATCATTAGTTCAGTGAGGGAAAAATATCAACTCTAATGTCTTTCGAGCTTAGGCGTGTAAAATAAAATCTTTTAGTTTGTAATTCTGTGTTCTGTTATGAGGCAGTCATATTTAGCGAACGTCACGATGTTTGCCTAATCACGTCTCATCTGCGGGACCGCATAAAAGTGTTGGGCTTTTGAGTCAGTCAAAGCGCTTAAGATGATAACCGGCAAAGATATAAATAAAAAAGAGATCAACTCGACGGCCTCACGTAACATCTTGGTGTAAATATACTGCATTTTCTTATCAGTGATGCAGAGGCTGGTCCTGTGGGTAAAATGTGTAACTGCGTGATCAGTGAATGACGCATGCAGGTTGAGCACGCAGTTAAGAGGACTCTTCCCACATCGACATCCTTTTTACGCATCTCCAGCATATTCCTTTTTAACTTCTCGAGAAGGCAGGACAAATGTATAAACTAAAGACATGACGGCGATGAAGCCCTGGCGGCTAGACTTCAACACCGACTCGATTCTTTGCTATTGCGCATGATACTGCGGCTCCGGTACCACTTCACGCTCCAACTCACCTTGAAATAGGGACCAGATGCTTTTACCTCAAGAGCGACGCAGAAGTGACCAATCCATGCACCACGTCCTCCCACACTGACCAATGAAATTCAAGCGGGGGCGGTTCTAGTAACTAAATTCTCAAGCTTGGTTTCACGTTGGCATTGCTATCAAGCCGCGTCTGCCTTCCTTGCGCTGGTGCAGGTGCTCTATCTGTTCGAGAGAGGATGCGAAAGGAGAGAAGTGGAGGGAAAGAATGAAGGGAAGCGCTGAAGAAAAGTGTGTAGGGCATGAGTAAAAGGATTTCAGCTGCTGATAGTGCGTCTAACGTCCTTGGGGCTCGGCTATGATTGATTTCTTGAAAGGGGCACTTTGAGATATGATGAGGTTTCTTGCTGGTTGGCAATAGTACTATGATTTGGTATGTGGCCACTTTGATAGCAAGTGTATTCAGCACCCGAGGAACGGCTGCTCAGGGTGAGTTGAAGTGCGATGTTTGATATCGTTCGATGCTCAAGTTGAATTTTTCTTGCCGCAACCGTAACTTTTAATGTCATTTCACAAATTGTCAGTTTCGGGTTTGACCTCTTTAAAGCTTTCTTTTAAATACATTTTACCAGGTCAAAATATGTTTAATGAAGTTCTGTGTGAATGGTGGTTTTATTTAAGCACGCGTGTAATTTCTACAGATTACAGATACATTAGATGGCATTTGGACAGATGACATTTGTGCATATTTATTTAAATTCAGACGGGGACGCAAAGAAGAATATGTCAGGCTTTGGTATGTAGTTCTGCTGTGTTGTGCACTGTAAACTATTTCTGCAGTATGCGTTTTATCACGGTGCACCTGTTTTAACACCATGATGTAACTTTAGGTTAGTGTTAGCGGTGGCTTTGGTTGTGTTTTTCCTGAAGATGATTTAGCTATAGTAATTGACAACAGATTCTAAGGCAAATGCAACGGGACATGAAAACTCATGTCAACTGAGCTCATTTTTTTCTTACCTGTTTTTAATTGCTAGGTGCTAAAGACCCTCTTTGATTGTGCTGCTCTTTTGTTCCTTCTTCTTTAGCATGATCCTGTTTAAAAATTGAATCATTTTAAAAGAGTGTTTAGGACAAAGCTGATATGATTTAAAATGTTTGGTTTTTTTTGCACAGTAAGACTGTTTGACCAAGAGATTTGTGTACATGCTGTTTTCTTGATGAAATCACATGAAAAGTGGTGCAGCTTATTTTATTATGAATAATGTGTCAATGGACTCATATAGCCCTGTAGTTTCAAATGATCCACTAGAGGGCTAAATGTTGCAGGCAAGTGATAGCTGTTCAAATGATTCAAATAATCTGTGAAATATATGTTCTCACATTTCATTTTGGAGTTTGCTGCCAGGGCAGTAACATTCACATCTGAATATAGAAGTGAATATAGAATATAGAAGCATGTTTTCGTTTGTAGCTTTTCTTGCATCTCTGATCAGCCACATGCAAGAAAGCAACATTGTGTGCAATAATTTCAAAGGGCATTTACTAGTCGTCTCTCATAAAGTAGTTAATTGACTTCGGCAGAGGTGAGGTTTACTGCTACCCCATCTGTCTGAGTACCATTAGAAGTGTCTCCCCTGTGATACGTATGCGCCAGTCTCCCTCATGTGTGACTCTCAGTCAGTGCTACTGAAGCTCCCCGCTTCTGCTCAGATGCTGCTGTCTCAAGCTGTCATCTGGCACAGGCATGTACTTTTGCCAGCTATTTTGCTGGCCGTTTGCCAGGCTTGGCTCCCTGCCTTGCTTCTTTCTGCTCCCTCAACAGAAACACAATGGTGCGAGGTTCTCTCTCTTCAGAGTGCCACGAGCTGATGAACTAGTCAGGGTCAGGTCTGCTAACTGGGGGCCCGCCGGCTGAACGGCAGCAGACCATGCTTGCACTTGTTGGAGCTTCTCGCAGGATCCCTGGGGGAAACGGAGCAACTTTAGTCCTGATATGAGCATATGCACGGTAACGTCTGTCTCCGTTACACAGTTTATCGCTAATCTGCGATGCCTTGCGTCAGTGCTGTTCTGGTGGAGCTCCAGTACTCACTCTAAAGCCTGCATATGAATGGGAGTAAGCAGAGAGCGGCATGAATGGGAATAAGCGGAGAGCACCATGACATGGTGTAGTCAGTGAAAGCAAGGACAGACTAGGGGTCACTGGATTCTTCCTTCTGAGGAACCTTCTCATTGCAGCCAGCTTGTCTGAGACCCTGAGAGCAGCTTCACGACTAGGGCCTTGTGCAGTATCTTAAGCACAGATGATGTGAAGGATGGAGGCAGCAGAGCTTGAAACAACTTTTGCCAAGCTGCTGTTGGTCAACTATGGTTTTTACATATATAATTTTCATGCAGTCTGCATGCTTTCTGAAGGTCCCTTTACCTTCATAAAAATAATTAAAAGCAATTAAAGACCTTCAAACGTGGTCAAGTGTCCAACATTAATTCACTACAAGTATCATGGTTGTAATCCAGTACCTATTTCTGTTCAATGTGGAAAGGGTCAGAGGTTTGAATGATTTGAAATTGGTATAAGCTGCTTAGTTGGCTGGACTTTACAATACTTTTAATGTCTTGTAATTATGATTTATAATGTCAGCTGTAGTCTGATTAAATCACTCACAGGGAGTAGTCCAGTCATTGGCATGCTGCTGACTGGCTGATCACATGGAGGGCTGCCCAACGTTAGCCTCAGTGGGGATAGCCCATGCAGCCAATTTTTAAATGTATTTTGTTGGCTCCAGTGATTCAGCAGTAGAGGGAAGGTTAGAGGTTCCATATTGGGAGAGGAGGGACAGTTAGGAAAATATGAAAGGACTGTGCCAGTCAGGGAGCCTAAATATGTGAAATGTGCCCAGTGTGAAAAATCTCTGGCAGCCCCCATGAGGAGGGTTAAAAGGAATTAATGTGTATTTAGTCATTAAAAGAGAAATAATGTGAGCATATATTCATTCTGTATGTTGAAGTTAACATGGGCTGTCCAGCCCAGGGTTCTTAGGGTTTAATCCATTGAGGATCACGGCACTGCACAATCTTTTCCTGGTTTAACACAACTGATTCAGCTGGAGAGATAACTGCTGAGTTCAATCAGGTGCTGGAGTGGGAAAGATGCTAAATTGTACAATGCTTCAGGAAGTGAAATTTTAGAATCCTGGTTCAGATTTTTGATTGAAGGCAAGGTGATTTCACATATAAAATATATTAACTTTTGGAGTAATTTATGACTTCTTACTAATGTGAGCCCAAACTGCTTTTCCATAGACTTGCTTAATTTGACTGGCAAAATGTTGCTTAGAGATGTTGGGCTCTGAGCTCTGTAGACGGTGGAGTTAGTATCTTATCTGTCTCTGTGCCTGGGTTCCATTTCCCCACTCTCAGCACTTCAAAGACCATTTCCTGTCTCTGATACGCTTTTCCCTGAGCAGTCTGCCTGTCGTCTGCTGCCACAGCCCAGGAGAGAGGCATGTGTGCCAAAAAGTCTCCCAGAGGGACTATGAAAGGTCTGACTTATTTCATATTCGAACATTTAAACCCCTACAGCTCTAGACGCTGTCTCAGTCTGTGTTCTAGGGCTGTTCTCATATCTCCGAAATCGGGAAGAGCAGGTCACTTTCTGGGACCTCTGTTTAGTTTGAATGGGTTTTTCTTTATTAACAGTAGGTTTTTTCATTCGTTAACTATTTCATTCATTAACCAAGTTTTCCTACTGTTGTTTGGAAATCTAGTCTTAATTACATATAATAAGTTGAGACATAAGGTTGATATTTTATTGTTGCTGAAAATTATTAAAATGATTGTTATTAAATTGGAAGTAGCAGTGGTAACCTTATAAAGTTGGTAAGTCGGCTCATTGTGTATATCACTATGAAACTTTCCATATGTGCTGAATAAAAGTTTCATTTTTCTATGAATGGGTTAAGCCCATGGGTTAAACTGAAAAAGATATTTAGGTTGGCCCACCATCTTTGCTATAATTTTTGACTGCTAACACAAACGCTGTTTGGGCTGAGCGCCTACTTCAGCACATTTTCTTTAAATTTTAGTTTGCCAGGCTATTATTGCTATGCTACATATTTGGAGTAACTAGGGAACTCTCTGACTGATACTGATGGATGGCACTATGCCTGTTCTGGACATAGGATAACAACTGCTTCTACAAAAGAAACTAGTATCAGCCAGTTGTTATGTGGGCCAGCACTGACTCAGGTTATTCTCCTCCTACCGCAACCCCTCTGCCTCTCCTGCAAATCACCTGCTTTCTTCTTCTGGCTCATAGTGGGAGGAGGAGCCAGCGTGAGTAAGGCACCTCCAGAGGCATAAGTTCTATATATAGACACATTGAAAAGGGCTCTTTGGAACTTGGTTAATTATTCATGACTCTGTGCTGATGTAGTAGTTAAGGTCAGTCTGTTACTATTTTTGTCACACCAACAAATAAAACATCCTCATATATATAATAACATGCCAATTTTATACCCTCATTACTGAATTAATCCATCTGTGTGTCCTTACGTTAGCCAGTTATTAAATATAACAGGCGCATAACAGTATAGTGCCAAATCAGTTGTAGTGATTAAATCATGATCTTGGTGTCTTTATTCAACATCATAGAACTGGCTGTGATGGTCTCTATGCTTTTCACACTGTGTATGTGACTAGTTTGCGTCCTACTAATCAGGGTAACAAAGCAAAGTCTTTCAGAGAAAAGAAACCCTCTTGTAACTTCTTGCATGGCTTATTTGGTATGTAGTGGGGATAGAACTTTTTAATGTTCCAAGAGTTTAGTTAACAGTAACAGCACAAAGTGCAAAGTTTTTCCAACCACTTGTTGAATTCTAGTTCTAATGCAGTGTTGGTGTAGAGGACCATCTCTTTTCCTCTGTTGAACATTTGATCTTTAATCAGTATATACCCACTGTAATTCTATTACTCAATAACTCATGCAGTAGGTGAGAGTTTCATGCGTCAATAAAGGCCACGCCATCAATGCACAGTTCATTTCTGATCAAGTACCTGCAGCATGTACCAGTTTCTCTCTCTGGTGATACAGACAGGGATCTCCCTGATGCAGTGCTCATTAGGTCAGTTTAGCTGGGTGCATTTTACAATGAAAGCCTGTTCAGTGTATGGATGGACCCTCCTAGGCAGCTTACTGGCTGATTACCATCCTCTCTCTGAGTCTCACTGAGGTCTTGACTCATCCAAGCTATGATGTGACTGAACTGATGTCCAAAGGTGCATGATGATCAGTGCTATCAGCATTAAAACCCTCCTGCACACAAACGTCACATTTGGCACATCAGTCTCTAGCTATAACAAGCCAGAGCCGTTACAAATAGCTGATCGTCGGTGTGCAGAATTGAAGAGTTCTTTCAAATGAAGTGTCCCTTCATTTTCCATTACCTGTACATTGCAGAAATAATGCAATACTAGAGGTGACAGCTGTATACAAAGGAACATTCATAATCTTTTAAATGACGGAGACCAAAATTGCATGGAATGGCTCATTTAAGAATCGTATAATTTTTTGGACTTTTTTCTGCCAAAACACTGTACTATGCAGGCTTTACCGTGTAATGTGGGTTAAAAAATAGGGAAAAAAGAGAAAAATGCAAACGTCCCCATTTACACGTCAGACGCTTTTATCTAAAGTAACTGAGATAAAGTACAATATAGGTATCCCTCTGACACAAGAGTCAGGGACTGGAGCAGTGATGTTGGAGGTGAGAGTGATGGAGAAGACAGTGTGTGTGTGTGTGTGTGTGTGTGTAAATGCTCATTTTGACTCACAGAGGGACAGATCAGTCTTGGCAGCTGGAGCAGTAGAGGAATCCCAAGCGTAGTAATAATTCAAGTCTGATTTGGGATGTCCTTTATTGCTTTGAGAACTTACCTTTACCTAGGTATTTGTATTTTCAAGCTGTTCTTTGACACACAAGCCTATTACTGGAGAATTATTATAACTTCACATGGCCCATGGAAATAGGGACAGTTTATCATGTTTGTGGCACAGGGTTGAACATTTCATTAAATTAATTACCCTTTCTTACTGGCCCATGTGGTCATTTTCCCCAGCTGTTGAAGACAGCTGTTATTATGTTATTTGAGCGGGAAATCTGCCATATGTAGCAGCCGTATAAATTTGTGTATGCCTGAAGGCTGACCACTGATTAAAAAAAACAAAAAACTGGCTCACGGTGCGCCGGGCACCCAGGCAGCGGGACACGCCCACTCCTACACCCCTTCACGTCCCACCTCCTCCTTACCTGTTTATTAAGCTCAGCTCATCATTATTCGCAATAACAACTGTTCTCTCCATACAAGGCCGCAGGTTCCACCAGTCATCGCTGTATAGCCGTCCAGCACTGACTCTCGTAGCCGGCTGCTCCGCTACATTCGCCGGAGTGCTTACTTTCGCTTTTGCTAAGCTGTGCTTTGCTCTTTTGTGTTTACGCCGGCTTCGACAAGTCGCCTCTTGCTGTATCTTTTCGCTATGGAGAATAAAGCTCCTTTTGCTCCGCCGTCACACATATGTTTTTAAGTTGTGTATACAATATGACCCATTTTACAACTTGATAGAATCTCTCATTAATTATTCATTAGTACATGTAATTCATCCAATTATTTGTTCTTTAGTAAGTAACAGGTGCCATTTACCCAATTCCAGTATCTACCTTTTACCGTTAGGTGAGACGCTCACTTATCTTATGTGTTGCGGAAAACGCATTAGCTGAATCATTTTCAATGAGAAAAGGAAATGTAACGTATCGTATGAGGAGAGGTCATTAAACATTTACTGGATGTTATTACCAAGCATGCTGTATACAAGTCTTTTAAAGAGCTGTCAGATTGGTGTTGTAATGTTACGTTGCTGCATTAATCTGCTGCAAGTTACAGAAAACATGGATGCTGGTTGAATGGTTATCCAGCCATTTTTGCCGTATATATAGAATAAAGAATAAAGTGTTTTGGTAAAGACGTTGTTTAAAGCAACGATGTATGTAATACAAAGACTATATGCAATGTACACATAATGTTATGTAACATTTGCAGCTTCATCACTTTTCTTGTACAAAAAACCCTGATATACATTAAAATACGAATGTTACATATCATGCCACATGACAATAGTCTTATTTAGCTGTTTGTGTTTGCTTTTGGCCCTGCAGACTCTCTGTCAGTAAACTTTAAAACTAAAAAAATGTTTTTCATTATAGATCTTTATTGTTGACAGGATATTGAACAGTGGGTTTGTATATTCGCTTGCAGTAGTGGGCTCTCTTTTTTCTAGGATTTGTCTCCTCAACAGTGGACACTGTTGAATTCTTCTGCTAAATTCACTGAGAAACAACATTCTGCTGTGTTCTGGTTGGCCATTGTAACTCAGTCTGAGGTTTTACTGTGTGAGAACTCTTTCAGTTGGCCTGTATTTGTGAACCACTGAAGCTGGATCATGTGATCACTCATCAGCAGGCTGTTAGTAAAAGTCTTTCGGGCTCTCACAGTCAGAGATCCTTGGCTGATGCTAATGTATCTGGAGGCACTGCGATGCACTGCAATGCACTGCAATGCACTGCAAGAATCACTTTTTTTGCAATCAGGATAAAATATGTAGCATCAAGGCAATGGGAAATATACAGTATATATGTAGCTGAAGAGTAGGAGGGAGTGAAGCAGCTTTTGTTTTTGAGTGAAGGTTTGGGTGTATGAGTGTAGTGAGGCAGCTGTTCATGTGTAGATTGTAAAGCAGATGCTCCTGAACGCATGTTCCTGCTCCATGATACTAGTGAGAGCTATAAAATAATAAATTCAGTAGAAGGTTGTAATTTAGAACATACTAAGGAAATATTCTTAAGGGGTTCATAAAGGGTGTCAAAGACTCGTGAGTGTATGGTAGCACAGGGGCACAGAGCCCTACTTTGTCCAGAGTGTGTGAAGGAGACCGTGGCGTGAGTGAGTGTGTGTGTAAGTGTGTGACCTCGCTGCAGTGCTCAGCCTCTGCAGGGCGTCAGCCAGCGTGCCGACTGCCTCTATCCCAGGCTGGTCTGCTTCCTCTCTGGCTCATCTTTCAGGTTGCCATTGATGCGTTGTTCTCTGCTTCCTCCTGCCCGACTCTTCTGTGCCCATTAAACATTCATTCCCTGACCATAAGATGTTCCCCCAATGTACTCCAGGACTCCTGTCCAGGAAATGCTCCCTTTGTCCCTCGCTGCATTTGCTGAGTCCCCGGGTCTTGTTTTCCTTTCTGTCCTCATGCTGTGTCTCTCCAGGGTGATTTTCCCCGGCTACACTGGCTCCTGCAACGGTGCAGGCCTGGTACAAGTTTGTTGCCGGATTGGAGCCAGCTTTTCAGCTTTGGAGCCCTGCTCAGCTGCGTCCTCCGGCTGCAGTTCCCTCCTTGCACTCTGGACCCAGATGAGCTGTCCTTCACTAGCACGCCTCTGTCCTTTCCCCTAGCTCAGTCACCCCCACCCTGCTGCTCTCCTCCTCTGAGCTGGGACAGGCTTGGATCGGCGCGGTCGTCCAATCAGCCTTGTCTGGGCCTGGTGCCTGAGATCTCATCCAGCAGATGGAGGCTCCCCTTCACACTGTAAAAACATTCTCAGGCCTGCCATCACTTGCTTATAGAGGTGTAATTAAGGCCACCATTTAGCTTGTGCTATTAAAGCCTGCCTGGATATGGAGGAAGACAGTAATCAGGTGACATGTTTATGTCCATCAGTACATCAGATGGTGAGCTAAGGTCAGATTCACCATTGCTTTTCTGAAGTGGACAGAAAAGCAATGTATGCACCTTTACTGTGCAGTACCATAAATCTACTGCACAGTGATGTCTCCCTAGAAACACATTTATGTTTAAGGACACATTTTGGAGAGAAGAAGAGGTCATGCTTTGTGTGTGTATGTGTGTGTGTGTGTGTGGGTTGGGGGGGTTGCATGGGTTTGAGTTGCTGTCTGTCCACATCAATCACATTGTTACATTGGGATGCGGGGAAGTGTGCACACCCCCACGTGTTTGTTTGGACATCAGTTGGGAATGATTGAACTGGGTTAAAAGAAGCAAATATTGATTTTTCTAACAAGAATAAACGTGATAAGTGTAACATCAGTAAACATCACGTGTAGCACAGCGTTGGTGGATTTCCTCCCTGACAGAGATAGAGATGTAAAACTTAAAGGCACAGAAAAAGAATAGGTGAAGAAACATTTAGCTCAGTTAAGAAGGGTGAAAAAGCACACTAGAGTAGTGTAGGGTTTTTTTTGGCTAGACCAATCCATACTCCATTAAGTGCTGCTGTTGGAATGTCTCCAGGTTTCAGCAATGGCCACTGGTCTTACCTTTAGGGCAGAACAATAGAAACATTACAGGAAAAACCCTGCATGCTAATCCTTATTCAGACATTCAGGTCTGGAGATCAGGCTAGCTTGTTCTTCCAAAGCATGCGCGAGTATGACGTACAGAATACAAACAAGACTTGCACACTATGAAAAGGTGGAGTGGAGACAGGCAGGGAATAAGTGGCAGATATAAATAGAGAGATATATTACCAGCAAATCAAGCTGCAGCTTATAAATTATAGTACAGTAAAGTATGCAGCAGTATGGAGAAAGTCTGCTGGTGGTATATGCTGGGTTGCTTTGTTACCCTTATATGCACAGGCCAAACGATACAGCAGTGTAACAGTCTTGCTTTGGAAATCTAAATATGTTCTAGTGTGTACTGGTTTTAAATCATATGTTCTAGTGTGAACTGGTTTTAAATCATATGTTCTAGTGTGAACTGGTTTTAAATCCAGATCAGGTCATGTCCTTTAGTAAGGACACAAACTCCTTTCAAATTTCCTCCTTCAGGTTTGAGAGTATAACTGGAAAGAGATATAGAGGTAATATACTCCACTTTCAAAGCTAAACTCATTTCATACTGAATTAATCGTACTGTATCTATGAATGTTCTCAGAGCGTGGCATATTCCCACAAAGCCCCAACCGGACATGAGACAATAGGAAAAAAAACTCATTCAGATCTCCAGACTGTAGAGGGGGCATCTGTACTGTATAATGATGAGTTGTCCATTACCTGGGGGGTGAGCGTCCTGTTTTCAAATGTCGGATTTGTGACCTCCTCTGTCAGCTGTGCGTCATTTGTGTGTGTGTGTGTGTGTGTGAGCTCAGTAGCTGTGCTGTATTCCACATCCCCTCTCTGCCTATTTGAAGATGGTGAAGTTACTGCTGTAGGAGAGACAGGATTTAAGAGGTTGAGGTATGCTTCTCTCAGGAAAACTTGACTAAGAGGATTGGATATGGTCAACGTTTCCCAGTTTCAACATTTCCAATTCAGCAGTATAGGATTTTTGGCTAGCGTGTGCCATAGAGCTCTCACATCCCAGTCTTATTTATTAGAGTACGATCTCCACTGTCACATTTGCAGTGTCCTTGTAGGATCCTGCTGGAGCACTGCTGATCAAGCACTCTTTACCATCCAGGAGATGGGCCCAGTGATTGGGCTGCTAAAATACTCACTATGCCCCAGTAAATTTCACATGGGCCAGAGAAAGTATGTGAGAAGAGCATGGGAGAGAGAGCACCTTGTTACCCTCATGGTTACTGCAGGTAACTGCAGCTCTGTTAGTGGCTTAGCTGATGTTAGCGTGTCCACAATGTCTGATGATGCACTGACTGGAAGGACTGGTGTACAGGCAGCAGGAGTCACTGATCACTGTAGATCCTCATGGTGCATTTTAATATCATAACAAACTAGCTGTTCCTAAACAATAAGCCAAAACTTTCAGATGCTAAAAGGGTCATGGGAACTGGAGTTCCAACAACCCATATGTAGTATTGTAACAGGGTTTTAATCATTGGACACTTTTCGGTGGTGGTCAGAAACATAACGTCACGTTGAAGGTGTAGGGAGCTGTAAAAAACGACACGGCTCCAACGTGCGTTAGTTTCAGACAAAAACCGTTTATTTTCGGTTTTGCTTACCACGACAATCCACACTGACGAGTCATTCACAAGAAGGCACCAAAGACCGACAAAGACTCGTGTAACATGCACACGCTTACATACGCACACCCTAACAAGACTGAGGTGAAACGAATAACACTAACGAACATTCACGAACACTAACAGTCATTCACGGACGCTACCGACCATTTACGAACACCACAACACGCACTCAGCCCACCCACACACCAACGTACACACAGACACACCCTCACACGGACACGCCCACACAGAAACGAGACAGGGGAGACGGCCAGGGCGGCCACCGTGACACATAATCACTCTTATAACCATTCTTATAACCAGTGTTTGTCTATGTCTAAATGTATTTTACATAAATATTATATATTTATATATTATATATTTGCATAAATACATTCGCGTAAATATAATACTATATGTATGTTTTGTATATATTATTTATTAGAAGTGTGATCAGTTCCAGTGGATCCGTATTGTGGAATGTTGGCATAGAGCTGTAGGGTGAGGTTTATTAGAAATACTTGATATTTTACCTCGATACATGTACATACAGCCAAAAATATTTAGTTTATGTTTTCAAGTGCATTGCTGTTATCGAGAACAGGGGGAACTGTGGATAAGGACTCCACATCCCAGAATTCACCTGTAAATCCCCACCTGTTTCTCTTAAGGACTCCACATGCCAGAATTCACCTGTAAATCCCCACCTGTTTCTCTTAATCTTTGTGAAGCATCGTCACTGATTTCCCTAGTGCTTACTGAGCATTTATTGTCTTACTGGTTTTCTGTGTTTGATCTGCTCTTGTGTTTCTGGTTTGTGTATATTGGATTTTCCCTCTAGATTTGTTTGCCTATGTTTTTTTCTTCTGCCGTGCTGTTTTTGTAGGATTCTTGGACTGTGTTTTTGACCATGGCTCCTACCCTGCTGTATCTCTGGCCACTACCCTGCATTATGCTTTTTATTAAAAGTTAGTTCAACTTCTTTCACAAGCATCTGTCTGTGTCCTACTTTGCCTTTATTTGTCCATAGATGCATGGTTTGTTTGTATGACCCCAGGTCTGCATCTTCAGGGAAACTGATGGTTTCCCTGTAGGCCATCTTTGGTGAAAGGCACAGTGGTAAGGGAGCATATTTCTCTGGCTCAATCAGTCCTTTCATTACTTGCCAGCAATTAAAAAAGCAATTGTCATAGTGGCTTTAAAACCTCATTAGTGAAATCCAATATTTAGTTTCTTTCTGTGCCTGACTGGGTATTGAGTCAGCCTCTAACATCATTATCATGAGAAATCACACCAGTAGCTCCCCATGAAAACTTGTGGAGGAAATCAGGCAATATTCTCCAAGGAGTTTGGGGACTGAGTCGTAATCATGTGTTTCCTATCTGGAGGATGGATGAACTTCAGTAGCCTTGACAACATTGGCACTCAGCAGCTGCTTGATATTGAGATATTGAGGAGAGATTTACTACCAGTTTGAGATATGAATATATCTCTAACGGATTACACACCAAGAATTCAGAAACGTATTTTTCTCCTTGCTCTGAGTTCGCTTTGTGGTAATAACTGACATTTATATGCTTGCTTTATTCTGACAAAGAATGTGTTTGTTAGCTGTCTTTATTCAAACTAGACAATATGTTCATTTGTATGGAATATATCTGGTGTTGTAGGGAATTCTGGAACTTCACAGAGCGTTTCATTTGCAGCACGGTGTTGTTGGGTACACATCAGTATGCATGATGTCTGGAGTCCAGTCTCATTGTATACGGAGGGTCATTTCACACGATAGGGCTGAAACAAGGTGCTTTCAGTAGTGTGCAGTGTAACAGGGTCAGATTACTCGGCCTTACTGTTAGTGGCTCACCACGCCACCCCCCTAAAATAAGACCTCAAAATGTGCCTGTGGAGGTCAAAGCCAAGACTTAATATTCATTCGATTAAAGTGAGCTCTATGTTTGTCTCCTCTGGGTGTTCTCTTTACTGAGGGTCATAAACAGCAGGCCTCCAGACTTGCTGGGTGGGTCCAACTTGTCGCCCCTGAATAACACACTGTAAACACTCAGTATTAATTTAACCCACCATCTCTGGCACTACCCTGTTTTAAGGTCCTGCATGCAGGGCACAATTCAATGATTTCCTCTCGTTTTCTGTGTTGGGTCTTTATGATTTGTTATTAACTGGTAATAGGAAGACAAAACAGGCATTTTCTCATTCTCAGACTTGAGCAAGAGATCATTTTACACTAATGGAGATCATTTTGCACTAATGCACATCATCAAAGGGAGCAGGGGTTTAGCACTACAATGTAAATCCTCTCCAGTTCCTGTGAACAGAAATGGCCCTCACATGCTACGGGTCAAGGAGCAATTAGACCACAGGTTGCCTGTGCTTGATTTTTCATGTAAGACTGGTAATGACTGGCAGAAGCGCCTCTATTTACTAAAAGGGTAACAAACCAGCAAAAACATTCTGCAGTGTCAGGGCAAATAAGACTGCTCACACTTCCTTGTTAGTCTGGTCATGTTTTTAAAGTCTGTTTTGAACATGTATGTATTTAGGTTATGTACAGTCTAAAATATTGGTACCAAGATAATGTGCTTCTATAGAAATTCTGATCATTGTGAGAACACAACTGAAAGGAGGACACTGTAGTTCTAAATTATTTCAAGGTTGTAATTTTGATTACACAGTACAGCCCTGCATACCCATGACTGCTCTGATCCAAGTCCAATTTCAGGGAGCTGTACACTGTGCATTGCTTTGCATAACATCAGTGCCCTTGGTGGACCAGGAGAGTACTGGTCTATCTGCTCTTCTTAGCGCTGTGTACCAGGCCGTGAGAGGATCTCCATAGCCCTGGGTGCAGTTTCCAGAGAAGGGAACCTGCCCAGGTGCTACTGGCTGCTGATCAGTGTCACATGGAAGAATTATGCACTGCTCCTCCATTGCAATTAGAGACCCATCAACCCTTAACATTTTAGTCTGTGGTTATTACTGAGGACTAATTTATGGTTATTTATAGAAGCCAAGGGAAGGTAGTACTTCCTTCTATTAAGTGAACATTTCAGAAGTGTGAGTGTGTGTGTGTGTGTGTGTGTGTGTGTGTTGGATGTAATCATTAGAGCAGAGATTTTCATCAATAACCTCAATAGAAAGATTCTGCAGACTTGCAGTATAAATGGGAAATCCATAGGCGGGGCTGGCATTTTCAAATCGGATGTTCCGTGTTTGTGGGGTTTCTGGGTACCTGCCACTCACTGTCAGCGTGGCCATGTTTTATTCAGACCACCCAACAACATGGATCGAGCTGTGTCTCAGAAAGAGCAGGCTGAATTTCAGTGAGCCAATCAACAAGTAGAAATAAAAACGGAATAAATCAATTTGAATAATAACATGTTTCTAGTCAGTCGCTCATTAGCACCGATAGCCTTGGTCTTCAAATAAAGTTTTGAAATTTGTCTGCTGACATGATAGAGAGGGCAGGGGTCTGGGCCCGGGTCAGGGAGCAGAACAGAGTTCATCTCTAGATGTTTGAAAGCAAGGGTTACATTTCATAGCGAGGCTGTTCCACTCTAGGGTTCGGTAGGAACGTGGTGTGTGATCTGTGGTAGGAGGAGCTGCTGAAGTAGGTCAAGCCTGGGCTGCTCACCAGAGCATCATTAGTACCTGAAGCCAGAAGGTTTTAATCATTTGCAGTCATTTTGGAGAGGGCAAACGCCGACGAGAGGGGTAGTTATGAAGGGCACAAAGGGCAGGCCATTCCACCTTATGTTCACCATCACAGCATGTCTCTTTTTTTGCCCGTTTTCCCTCTCATGCTGATATGGACAGTTTTAACCACAGACACAACAGACATGAGCATTAGTTATGAGATGCTATCATGTTGGTGACAGGTCAGTAGGGAAGAGCAGGTCTGTTTACATGGACACACCTTTTCACCCTTTCCTCCTAAAAAGAAGAGACTTCAGAATGTGACTGTGGAGGTCAAAGTCAAGACTTAATGCTCATTCAGTTAAAGCCAACATCACCCACAGAATATGCAGTAGTTTTTCCCCGTTTTATTCTTGAAATACTGTTTCTCTCGTTTGTCTGTTTTGTAATGGAGATGGATGTGTGTTTATGATTAACTGGATGGTTGTCCAGGCTGTAACCATGCAAATGACTGTCACTTTCAAATCATTAAATCTTTGCCAAAAAAACTAATTAAAACCGTTTAAATGGCTGTAATCATACTTTTAGAAAGGATTGTTTTTAGTATTATTTTTTATTCATACATTTTTTCCAGTTGATGAATCTTAAAATGATCGTAATTCATTCTTCCAAATTATTTTGCCTTGTTCTGCATTATATCAGACTTCCTTCATACCCACAGGTTGCCTTGAGCAGATTTGAATCCATTATCATGACAGCAGGTCATGAGAGAACAGACTTTCTCTGCTTTAGTGTTTCATTTAAAAGACACAATGGAATCTGACCAACTAATATACATATTAAATATACATTTTTTTACAGTGTTCATTTACCAAGATGCATATAATTTTTGGCCAGACTGAGAGTTTGAGCACCCTCTATAGGTTGTCTGTGTTTAAGAGAACAGTGTGTTCTCTTTCTCTCTCTCTCTCTTTCTCTCTCTCTCTCTCTCTGTCTGCCTCTCATCTTTCTTCTCTTCCTCTCTCTCAGAGATCAAGTGCTTTGACTGCCCTGTTCCCCTGTGTCTTTCATTGTAAACGGCAGTGTGGGCCTGGAGGAGAGCAGAGTGGAGCTTTGTTAACTGCTTGTTGCTCTCCTCCGTGCATACAGTGAAGTCATACCTTCCATGGCTTGTTTTGCTCACTGGTGATGTCATCGCCAGCCAATCAGCAGGCGGTGCTGCAGCAGGCGGTGGGTGCGGGGGGGAGTCTGGGGTATAAGCACGGGGACGTGCTGGCAACGCAACGTCTCTCATCAGCACATCATTATGAGCGCTGGATGGAGGAAACGGAGAGAGGCAGAGATAGAGAAAGGGAGAGATATATATAGAGAGAGAGATAGAGAGAGAGATAGAGAGAGAGATAGAGAGAGGGAGAGTCACTACAAAACAGAGAGAGAAAAAAGGGAGAGAGAGAGCAGAGGCAGCCGAGAATATCTAATCACAATCGTAAGCATGATCCACCGCTTTTGTATGTGAAATTAAATATTTGAATAAGAACATTACACCACAATATTTTCATGCCATATCAAGTGTATCAAGTGTTAGATATATCATAACCCTATGTACTGTTGATACAGCGTGCACTATGATCGTGTGGCTCTAGTGTATGCTGTGGTGGGTATGTCAACCAGACTTTGACCTCTAGCCAAGGTGACTGCTTCTGTGAAGAGTGAGGAGGAAAAGTGAGCCTAGGGCACCCTGTGCATCTGTGCATGTGTTTCTATGATTCAGGGTGTGTGTCGTTTTTCCACAGAGCACACTAATGAAACTGCTCATGGGTTGACTGGAGGAGAACTGGGTGGAATTATATCTGTTATAATCTGGAATTATATCTGTTATAATCTGGAATTATATCTGTTTTTTTCTTCTTTTTTTCTCTTTTTCGTTGTTGTTGTTGTTCCTGTATATGTTCATCTTAATTTGAATTACAAAAGCACAAAACACATCATGACATGGTACTGTACAAATACTTGGGCTGTCCCAATATTTATCAGTGGTGTGATGTGACTGATGCACCACTGTTGCCATGTTCACCAGTGATGTTAGATGTTCTGGCTAAAGAAGCATCTCAGTTGGGCTCGAGTAAATAGGGATGAATGAGTGTGTGCATTGATTTGTAAAATAGCTGCACTGTGTCCGGGTCTAAAGTTTACTCATGCAGGAATGAACTGAAAATCAATGCCATGGTAGAGCACATAGCCTGGGGGCTTGTTAATGACATAATACAAAAACAAGCAGACCATGTTCTTCGTATTCATTCTTCTGCACTCTTGTTCTCCCTGAGTCTCATCGTTAGACATTAGAACAAAGGCCTCCACTTCCAACACTTTTTCTGTGTGCCTGTGTCTCCCAGAGAGTCAGTGAGCGTTTGTGTGTGTGTGTGTGTGTGTGTTTGTGTGTGTGTGTGTGTGCGCACATATTCTTAGGTTGCTCACTGAGCATGTGTTTCGCTGCAGGTGCCCACGGAGTCAGAGAGGAGCCTCAGTTCGTGACAGCCCGTGCCGGAGAGACGGTGGTTCTGGGGTGTGACGCGGCGCACCCGCTCAACGGCCAGCCCTACGTGGTGGAGTGGTTCAAGTTCGGAGTCCCCATCCCATTCTTCATCAACTTCCGCTTCTACCCGCCCCATGTGGACCCTGAGTACGCCGGTGAGCCCTCGGCATCACGCCAGGATCAGGCATATGCACACACAAAAACACACACACGCACACAAACACACATGCACACACACAAACACACACACACACACACACACACACACAAACACACATATGTTGCAGAGGTAGATCACGCAGGGCTAGATGGTGTTAGAATCGTGATACTAGAATGTGTGAACTGTAATCACAACAGCTCCCCTTAGAGTGTGTGTCACTGAATCATAAGCATTGAAGGTACATCATTATGTCATAATCTGCAAGTGTACTTTACTGTATCAAAGAGCGTAGTTCACTGTATCAAAATCTTAGAGTATAGTTTACTGTATCAAAAGTGTACTTCACTTTACCAAAATCTGTGTATTTTTCTACCAATTTTCCACTTTTAACATTTTCTTTGCAGACTTTCAGTTTGAAAGGCATTGGTAAAGCCTGCATGTAAAGAGTGAATAGCAGCCTAAATTTTTTTCTGGTGATGTTCTTCATATGTGCATATTAAAATGCACTGAATTCCAATTTGCCAGATTTAGCAGGTACAGCTTCATTCCAGTTAGAATATTTTTAATGTTACTCTGTTACTTCATGCAAATGAATAAAGGGTAATCTGTGTCAGGATTCAACACTTGCAGTAGATTAGCTTCAGTCTACATCAGATAAAACAGAGTTTCCATTCAAACATCTGAACAATAAAGGGGCTGTTTTGGTTCATTAAAGTGACATTCTCTTATAAGGAACTTATTCAAAAGCCTTCTTTCCATTGCATGAAGGCCCTTTTTAGCTTCAGAAAATCACTCCGCTTTTACATTATTTAGTCAGCACTGGGTGCATTACACAGTTTATTCCACAATATGCAGAAATCAGAACACATGGGATTTTTTTCATTGCTGTGCATAAAAAATGTATTTGTCTCCTCGATCATTTCTTAATGCATAAACTAAAAGACTTTGTTCACTACATTCTTCCAAGTGTAAATTGTTGAAATAGAATTTCTGTTCCTGCTTTACTGCCTTCATAAACATAACAAAGGCTTATCTGAGTGCCTGGGAGAACCTGTTTGAAATGATTTTAAATATATATATATCCATTCTACTATATGTAAAAAAAACCTTTAATCTGTAGTGATAAATACAGTATGTTATAGTGCATGCTGCAGACCTCTAGCCAGGTGGTTGTGGTGTAGGTCATTAGATCAGAGCCAAAGCTTTAGAGAACCAGATGATTAGAGAGGGCAAAGCAGATCAAATCTGATGTTTTCCTCTCAAATGAAGATGAGGTATTACACCTCTATGATATACAGAGACACAAAAGGCATCATTTAAGAACGTCAGATTTATGAAAGTAAAGAAACTCTCGTTTATCAGATGTCACTAGGGGCAGAATATGCAATTTTAATAGCTTGTGCATCCGCTGAATGGTAATAAGATGGAAAGAACCCCACCCCTCCTCCACCTCCACCTCCACCACCAAATCTTGCTATGAGCACTGAAATTCCTGCTGGATTCCTGACAGTAGCCTGAATATATTTGTTGGCGCTGGGCAGGAGTATGGAAAGGTAGGTGAAAGGATGAAGATATTTACAACCCCGAGCAGTTTGGCGTGGTGCCGTGCACCCAGCTTCAGACAAACCACGGTGCATGCAAATGAGGGTTACGTAACGCTCCCTGCCACTCCATTACCTGAACGTGCCGCGTGCCTTTCGCGGCAGTCGTTATGGTTTGGTGGCGCAGCTGTGCGCTTCTGTTCTTCTATAGCATTTACAAAACTTCCCACTAGTATTTCTGCTCCACCTAGCGGGACTCGTGGCGCGGTTGTGCCTTAACCTTGGTGATGCCTCACGCAGTGGTCAGGGGAGCTCGCTGGTATGTGGCGTATTTGTTGCGAGGTGGACGCTGGTCACTCTGTACGAATGCCTCTTCGTTCTCGCGCCGCTCTGCTGAGAGGTTTGGGAGCAGGGAGGGCACGGGTCACAATGCAGAACTCGTCTCCGAACAGGCCGGCCACTGTGGCCTGGACAGCCTTGGTCTTTCATCTCCCACAGTGGGCCCTTTTGTCTTTAGCAGCCCACTGAATGAGCGCACAGGAAGCCGCTTGACATGCCTCTTTCGGCTCGAGACAGGGGGTCACGTTATGACTGGAATGGGGAGAGATAGCATGTAACTATGAGCTGAATGGAGCTCATTAAGGGTAGTGGTGTTCATCAGAGCACGTGTGCTCAGCAAATACAGTAAAAAAAACCCTATCAACCATATAAAGAAATGTGTGTGTGGTTCAGTTTCTATATGTACAAAAAGAAACAGTCACCTTCTCTAGTCCTCCTTTTTTTAAAGAGAACATTAAAGTTATATAAGCACACCAGATAGAGAGAGAGAGACACACACACACACACACACACATACACATGGACAGAGTGAGAGAGAGAGAGAGAGAACAAGACACAAAGAGATGAGAGGAGGAGAGAGAGAGGGAGATTGACAGGGGAGAAAGAGATAGTGAGAGAGGGAGAGAGAAGGAGGGGGAGAGTGATACTGGGAAAGAGAGAGAGAGAGAAAGAGACAGAACTACTTGTATTAACCTCTATAGCATCTCCAGAACGTCTCCACCTGAGGACTATCTTTAACCAGCAGCACGTCTCAGTGTTGTCAGTGCTTCATCACTGCTCTAAAGCGATCACAGGAATTTCTATTGCTCTCCTTTTGCTGCCCTGCTGATCACCACCATTTAAAGTGCAGCTTTACTGGTGTCCAGCAGAATTCCAAAACCAACGGCTCAAGTTCTCAAGACTGGCAGAAGCTGCCCTGGTAGAACGTGCCTCCTTCTGTGCACCAATTAAAGGTTTTAAGGAAACTTTTCTTTATAAGAAGGAGGTGACTTGCTTGAGTAGGATGTCAGAAAGTGCAACATCTCACCTCACAGCAACGGTCCTGAGATGTTCTTTGAAACATATTCTGCTTTTCTAAAAAAAACGAAAGTGCTTCGACTTTGCGGGCTTCTCAGCCGCGGGGATTGCTCTGAGCCTCGTGCTGAGGACGTGGTCGTGAGGAGCGGTGCTTAGCTGGCGGCCAGTGATGACAGCATGAGAGCTCCACATCAACACTAAGGGAAAGGAGAGGGGGCGAACATCTGGAGCACTGCCACTGTTAATCCTCCCGAGATTCAGGAGCTGAGTGCTACTGCTGACCATAACGTTACAGAATGGATGGGAACCCGAACCCAGTAGGAACATAGCCATGCACCGTGTGGGCACATACATTTGCTGTATAGGCATATACTGTTCATAAATGCATGCAAATACTATAGCAGTGTTTCCTGGTTTTAGTTATGGGACTTGGCAGGCAGGTAACAGAACTCTGCCACTTTTAGAATAAAGAAAGTTATCCCAAAGGGTAAAGAGGGCACAGAAGGCCATATAATATCCCTGTCTTCTGTCCTGTAAATGGGAACTTGCTTTGCCTAAGCTAGATATTGTTGCCTACCATCTGCTCTGAACAGTTGCCAGAATCCAGAGAAAGAGGCATAAATCCCCTCCGCTGTTTGATCCATGAATACTGCCTGCGTCTGCTGTGGTTACAGTTATGTTTTTCTCCATGAAGCTCAGAGGAAAGTGTCAGAAATGACCAATAGCCACAACTGTTCTCCTATTACTTGTTCCCTCCCCCAAAACTGCACTCCTACCACTGTGGAACAGCCTGTAGTGTGTACACATTTGGTTTAAATAACACTGGACCAAAGTCATAAAACCTACCACCTGAATGAACCTGATTCACAGCAAATAGCACTGCAGTACGACCTTTGCTCTTTCTTAAAGACGGATTACTACTGTATCAAATAGTTTGCATTATATACGGTGCTGCCACAATTTGTTCTTATTTGCATAAGATGTTGGTGATTCATAAAATAACAAAACATCATCCACAAAATATATCACCTAAACCTGCCCGACTGTAAATGCCCCGGTAAGAAGCCAATGTGAATTGGATAATTTTTTCTTTAGCAATATTTAATCTATAACAATATAATAATATGATTTCCAAGACATATCAAATTCATTAATTCAGTGAGACCTTGCAGTTTCCATCTTGAAAGTTACAAATGCATTATATTTTTAAGTAACTGGCAGTTTTCAGTGTACCAGTGTTCTCACAGCTGCAGTTAGTCAGTCATCTGTCTCTTGCCTTGTGTTTTTAATATGTACAGCCTCAATTACATGTCAGTTTTGACGGGTTGTCACTTTTTCACTGGTTCACTGCAGCAGTAAGTAAAACATCGGTGCACTAATGATTAGAATAGGAATTAAATACACATTTTACATAGCATAGTATAGTTACTATAAAATGTATGAATCTGGCCCACTGTTTTAGTATCCAGGTAATAGCAGTTGTTCCCGTTCACAGTGAATTGTTTCACTCATGTCAAGTCTGTGCTTCGAACTCCTCCATAAGGCTGCTAGGTGTGATGTAACTGACGAGGTGCCTGTGTTCTTCGCAGGTCGAGCCACCCTGCACGGAAAGTCGTCTCTGCGGATTGAACGGTTGCGCTCCGATGACCAGGGCTGGTACGAGTGCAAGGTCTTGATGCTGGAGCAGCAGTACGACACTTTCCACAACGGCAGCTGGGTGCACCTCACGGTGAATGGTGAGTCTGCGAGACCTGAGAGAAGTTTAGCTTGTAGTGGTCTGGCTCGGATTAAGGGGGGGTCAGGCTGCCGGTCGCTGGTCAGCCTGACGGCGCGACCTCCACCTTAGAGCGCCACCGCCTCCGTCGCCTTGTGTGATGTAGCCTGGAGGGCTGCCTTCTCCTATGCCTGTATGCCAGCTGCCTCACTACCGGCAGGAATGTTCCACACAGCTGAATGCTTTACCCTCCCTTACTGCAACATCTGCTGGAAAATGGAATGGGCGTTTACATTCTGCAGTTTTATAGGGGAGCAGGCATGTTTGGCTGAATGTAGCTGTCTATTGAGGACGCTGGATCACATGGGCATGCCCGCCACGCTGGATCTTTGGCTGAGGACTAGAGCAGGCCGCTGGGAGGTGGACAGGCTAGAGCAGTACTTACTGTCTGTGTGCGCCCAGATTGAAAAATACTGATTTGCTGTGTTGGCTGGCTGCGCAACATAGGAGAAGTGTGTGTGTGTGTGTGAGTACATATGTGTGTACTGAGTATGGCCTTAAATTTGGCGGCTCAGCAGAGACAAGGTGGAGAGTAGACAGGTTGGTTTATCAGCAGCGCATGTATGTGTGTGCGCAAGTGTCCTCTGAAACCCGTGTGACTAACACACTAATAATACTACTGTTAGAGTTTGAGAGCATGTTTCTTGTCGATCACCATCCACAGTCACACTGCTAACCCCACCAGGAGCCAGGAAAGGCTGAGCTACACAGCAGCACTCTTCTCCATACCACAGGAGACTCAAATCCTCCTCGTTCATACTTAATCTGCAGTGGAAACTCACAGATAGTGGCGTCCTGCAGAAGTTTGATGATGCCATCTATTAGAGTTGCAGAGTTCTTTTTCCTCCATGTGAATTTCTCACAGGCCTCTATACCTCCAAAAGCAGAGCATGAAGCTTTTACAGGCCTCCATGGACACACTGATGGTTTGATCCCAGCCACCTCCTGCGTTTGCAGTGCCGATCCTGTGATTTTCTCACCCTTGCACTCACTCTCAAGTGGTTCGGCTAGAGTGCTGAAACTGATCTGCTCTGATGTGGCCCTCAGCCTGCTGCTTCTCATCTACCTCTCTTTGTGGTGGTAGATGCACTGTGACTGAACTGTTCCTCAGATCGGTAAAATAGATCCGTCCTTCAGAACTACCCCTCAGTCTGGGAGAACAGAACTGCCCCTCAGTCTGGGAGAACAGTACTGCCCCTCAGTCTGGGAGAACAGTACTGCCCCTCAGTTTGGGAAAACAGAACTGCCCCTCAGTCTGGGGGAACAGAATTGCCCCTCAGTCTGGGGGAACAGAACTGCCCCTCAGTCTGGGAGAATAGAACTGCCCCTCAGTCTGGGAGAACAGAACTGCCCCTCAGTGTGCTCAAGATGAATCTGTCTAGGACAGAAAGTGAAGCCTTCTCCTAAACTCCTGAATTATTCGTGATTTTAAAAATTGCCAGATTAATTGTCAAGAGTTCAGACCATTTGAGAAAAAAACACTTTCCATAAAGCATATAGAGTAGAGAGACATGAGATGATGGTTAAGATTAAGTTAACCAAAGGCTATTCATTTGCTGACAGCTGTGAAAGAATTTCGACAGATACCAGGACATTAGAGAGACAGAATATTTTTTTATATCCATTTATGTTGCTTATGCAGAGAATATTTGATCCTTTACTCTATTTAATCTGCAGACATGTCTATCAGAGTTACTATGTGGTGCTGTCTCACACAGAGAGAAGACGAGGAACAGAAAAGAAGGCATAAGGCATTGACTACAACTGTATGGCATTCTCTGCATATCTGTTCAGACTTGCACATACAATGTTTATGGTAATAAGTCCCGGTCAATGAGGCAGTTCAACATACCATGTGTCAACATTATTATTCTGACATTATTTAAGCTCCATGTGGAATGGTACATTTTAGTTTGTGTTAGACATCACTATGTGGAGATATATATAATTCTGTAGTTGAAACTACAATAATTTACATCAGGTCTCAAAGGGATGCTGATCAGGCTGTTTAATTTGCTAACAGTTTAATTGATTTTGACTGTCTGCATTTACCTTGACTCTCCCACCACCTGTGGCATGATTGGGAGAAATTGCCCCTCCGATCTGAACTTGAGCAGTGTTTTGTTATTGGATTTCTGTGCTTGTCACGGTTTGTCCATAACAACCACCATGTTCGAACACAAAAGTGTACATAGATGCACATGGCACTAGAACATTCGATGATTAACTTTGTAGTCATGTTATCGAATTTGCCGCCACGTGTTTTGGCCACCCGGGTGAAGAGAGGACTGGAGCTGTCAGCCAATCACCAGCTGGTGGTGAGTTGGAACAGATGGCGGATGAGAATGCTGGACAGACCTGGCAGATCCAAATGTGTCGTGAGGGTTTGCTGGGAACATCTAGCAGAAGAACCTGTCAGAGAGATCTTCAACTCCCACATCCAATAAAGCTTTGACTGCATCCCGAGGAAGGCCGGAGACAGTGAGTGCAAGTGGTTCTTGTTCCGTGCCTCCATTGTCGATGCAGCTGATCGGAGTTGTGGCTGCAAGGTTGTCGGTGCCTGTAGTGGTGGCAATCCCTGAACCTGACGGTGGACATCACAGGTAAAGGAGGCCATCAAGCTGAAGAAAGAGTCCTATCGGGCCTGGCCGCCTTGTAGGACTCTGGAGGCAGCTGAGAGGCACCGAAGGGCCAAGTGGAATGGTGGCTTTGACTGTTGCTGAGGCAAAAACTCAGGTGTGGAGGTCATGGTGAAGCCATGGAGAACTATCGTCTGGTGCCGAGAATGTTCTGGCAACTCAGAAGAGGGAAGCAGTTCCTGACCAACACTGTATGCAGTGAAGATGGGGGGCTGCTGACTTTGCCTGGGGATGTCATTGGATGGTGGAAGAAATACTTTGAGGACCTTCTCAATCCCACTGTAGCCCCTTCCTCAGAGGAGGCAGAGCTTGGAGAGGTCGCCCATCACAAATGCCAAAGTAGCCATGGAGGTAGTTGGAAAACTCCTTGATGTCAAGGCACCGGAGGTGGATGAGGTCCACCTGGAGAACCTCAAGGTTCTGGATGTTGCAGGACTGTCCTGGCTAACATGTCTCTGCAACATTGTGTGGACATTGAGGGTGGTGCCTCGTAGTTCCAACTACTGGGGGATCACACTCCTCAGCCTTCCTGGCAAAGTCTATGCAGGGTTACTGGAGAGTCAAATCTCAGTTACAAATTGTGTGGGACTTTGCCCAACCAGTCGACGTGTTCTTTGTGGATTTGGAGAAAGCATTCGACCGCGTCCTTTGGGGGATTCTGTGGGGGATCCTGTGGGGGATGCTCCGGGGGTACAGGATAAGAGACTCACTGCTATGAGCCATTTATCCCTTGTACAAACAGAGCAGGAGCTTGGTTCACATGGCCAGCAGTAAGTCAGACTGGTTTCCAGTTGGGGTTGGACTCCACCAGGGCTGCCCTTTGTCACCATAACTTCAGAACTTCAGTTTTTTCATAACTGGAAAGACCTTCTTGGTGCAGCCAAGTGGTGGAGGGAGTCTGGTATGGTGACCTCAGGAATTCATGTCTTCTTTTTGTGGATGATGGTTCTGTTGGCGTCATCATTCCAGGACCTCCAGCTCTTTCTGGACCAGTTTGCAGAGAAGAGTGAAGTGTCTGGGATGACAATCAGCACCTCTACATCTGAGCTCATGGTACTCAGTCGGAAAAGGGTGGAATGCTCCCTCTGGCTTGGAGTGAATTCTGGCCCCAAGTGGTGGAGATATCTCTGGAATCTCCACCATCTCTGGAAGGATGGAGCAAGAGATTTATAGGCAGATTGGTGCAGCCCATTATGGTGAAGAAGGAGCTGAGGCAAAAGGCAAAGCTCTCAATTTACCGGTCTATCTAAATTCCAACTCTCACCAACTCTCATGAGCTCTGGGTAGAGACTGCAAGTACAAGATTGCGGATACAAGTGGTCAAAATGAGCTTTCTCCACAAGATGGCTGGACACTCTATTAGAGATAGGGTGAGGAGCTTGGTGATCCAGGGAAGGCTCAAAGTATAGACACTGCTTTTCCGTGTTGAGACGATTTTGGTATCTCATCCAGATGCTGCTTGGACGCCTCCCTAGGGATGTGATCCGGCATGTCCAATGGGGAGGAGACCCCAGGGAAGACCCAGGACACGCTGGAGAGATTTCATCATAGGACCTTGAGGAAGTAGTAAGGGAGAGGGAGGCCTGCTTAGGCTGCTTCCCCCTCGACATGGATAAATGGTTGAAGATGGATATAGTTCACCTTGAATTCTGGTTACTGTGTTAAGACTTGTTTTGAGGCTGGTTGTTGTGTCTTGAGGCTGCTTGATGTGTTGACATTGGTTGCTGTGTTGAGGTTGGTTGCTGTGTTGAGGTTGGTTGCTGTGTTGACGTTGGTTGTTGTGTTGATGTTGGTTGCTCTGTTAATGCTGATGGCTGTGTTGAGGCTGGTTGCTGTGTTGAGGCTGGTTGCTGTGTTCAGGCTGGTTGCTGTGTTCAGGCTGGTTGCTATGTTGAGGCTAGTTGCTGAGACCTGCTTCTATCATGAGGCAAGTTGCTGTGATGAGCAATTTCCCCCACCCCCCATTTCCATTCACTTATATGCATTGAGCCTCTATATCATTAGCACAAGCTCCTGCTTGACACAGCCTTACAGCCCAGCCTCTGTGGATTGTTCATGCACCTCCCAGGCTGCTGCTCAGCACAGTAATGGCTCACAACTGAACTGCAAATAAAAGTGGTGCACGTATAGATTATAACATTTCAATAATGACCTTGTGGCAACAGTCAGTGTAGCATCAAGTAACCACCACGCCATGTCCTGTAGCAGGGGCGAGAGATTCTGTTGTCATAGGAACAGGGATATCAGTCTAAAAACTCAATTGCTAGTGGCAGGGTCAGAGAGGAGAGCAAACCGGTTAAATGCACTGATGCATAGCAGTGACACAGGGCTAATCCTGCAGGATTGAGTCAAGTCCCTCCATAGGGTGAGAGCTGCTGATTCACACTGAGCCCCAGGCCCTGCTACGTCCTGCTCCAGATAAGCTTGGATGGCAAAGCCATGTTCCCTTCGTGCTGTGCCATCAAGTTTGCTTTCTGCAGATTACTGTTGTGCAAGCACACGGTGAAGCTTTGAGCAGAAGAATTTTCACAAACATTATATCCCAGAGAAGTCTAAATCAGTTATGAACATGATAGGCAGAGGTTGGACATGCATCCATGTTGTGATAAAATAGAGTTTAGTAGCTACAAAATGTCTTAGTGGGATGTCTAGATACTGTTAGAGTTCCTGCAGGTTTATTGAGTAACCATGCTATAAGAGATAAGATAAGATAAGATAATCCTTTATTAGTCCAACAATGGGGAAATTTCCAATGTAACCAATGCTGTGATTTCTTGCCTTCTTTTGCTTTTTTGTATCTATAAATCATCTTGAATTGCAAATTCATTATCAGGTTTAGGACTCTACATAGCCACTAGACAGATGTGTGTTTAAATTGTGCTCAGTGTGTCTGTTGAGCTTTTGAGTAAGTGATCTTATGTTGCTGAGGAGGATGATAAGTAATGTGCAAGTCCACAAGTTTAGCTTAGTATATGATATATAATGCTTTTCCACAGCTACAACAAAGCCTATCTTGATAATCCATCTTAATAAAGCCTATCACTGGAATTGCAGTTTCCAAATTGCTTTTCTGGATGAACTGCACTGTGCAGATCTGTGATCAACTGGTCGTGGTGCAGCAACAAGCAAATTCATTGAATCAGCACCTGTCCGTGGTTCTGAAGCTGTTGATTCTGGCCACTGTCCATGGTGCTGACGGCCTTGCAAGTTTCTGTGGGTGCATTCATCAGAGAAGAGCAAGCCATATGCCTCAGTAACTCTATAGATGGCAGTATGGGCTGAAAGGAAGGCTGTTTTCACCTCAGATAACAGAGCAACAGAAAAAGATGAGCAAATTGTATATGATGACTGTGTATGCTAGAATGTGCATCTGCAAAAATACTATTGACTAGGTGTGCTACTGCAAGCTACACATGGACAGCCTGGTTTTCCATTTGTGGTAGAATTTATACCAACAAAAGAATATTTGATGTTTAAACCAAGTATTGATCCTTCATGTTTTATCTCTCTTATTATTGTTGCCAAAGTGCTTCCTAACCTCATAGTCCGAATACCGAATACTAATGATTAGACTCTGCTCTCTGAAACCTGTGCTCAATAATTTGCACTAATAAAAGCCTGGTAACGCAAACAGGACTTTCCTGCTCCTGTCATTGAATGTGTCATATTGTCTTCATGTGTCATACTGTCCATTATATTTTGTACAGTAAAGTTATTGCCCTGTACCACGTGTAAATATTTACATGTAAATATTTAGAATTTCAGTTATGTCTTTAAAATATGAGCTATATAAATATGGTAGCAGAGTTGTCTTCTGTGGAACGTCAGATTAATAATGAAAGGTATATATATATATATATATATATAATGAATTTTATGACTTCATGACTAGCCACAGCAGTGGCTTCATCTTCTACCACAGCAGTTACTCCTTGAAATCTTCTTGTGTGATGTGTAGATAGATAGTGTAGCTATTAAAACAACTGACCTGCATTCATTCATTCATTCATTCATTTATGAAAGTCTGCTTGTGTGTGTGCATAAGTGCATGTGTGTGAGTGTGGGTGTGAGTGCAACAGCAACCTGGCCTCATACACAGAGATGGTCGATGGTCTGTGTTGATGATTTTCACATTTAATTTGCATATAAAATGATTATTAACAAAGCAAAATTTTAACAAAGCAGGTTTTTGTACACTGACCATTAGCAAAGCAGATTTTTACAGTGTTAAAGCAGATCTTTATAGTGTTAAAGACTTTCCCTTGTGATTGTAGATTGCATCACTAAGTTGTGTTTCAGTAAGATTGTAGCTTTCAAAGTCACCTCATTATTATCTACTTCATCTGCATTTGCATAGAGAGTAAGAGAGTGAGGCAGAGACAAAGAAAAAGACAGATAAATAGATACAGGGAAAGAGGTAGAGCCAGATAGACAGAGAGAGATATCTGAGACTGGGGTAACTGCAGTAGTCGTGGCAGCAGCAGGACCAATAGGTGCTGATAGGTTTTTTATCCAATAAAAGAGCCAGCATTGCTCTCCTCACCTCTCCCTGTCTCTTAGTATTCTGAGCAGCCACACTGATTCCCTGTGAAGGGAGAATGAAGTGCATCAATGCAGAGTCCCAGCGCCTGCTCATCAGCATGCCCAGGCCGACGTCCACCCTGCACGTCCCCAAAAGGGCCTCGTTGATAAGGGTATGGTTCAGGTTGGCTGATGGGCTCCTCAGAGGTGACTAGACTTGCAGTCCTGCTGTCGGTTACTAACACAGAAAGGCTCCCAAAACGGTACCAAAATAAACCTTCTCAGTATCAAGTAGGACATAAACTAAATATATTATGAGCAGTTCCTCATTCAGAACACACTGGATCTCTTGAATGGAAACCAGTTTGTTGAGGATGTTTTCCACTGTACTGCATTTAGGCTCATTTCCGTACAAAAAAAAAAAGAATGAAAGAAAATGGAAATTAAAAATAAATTATAAGAGCAAAAAAATGGCCGTCTTTAGTCTCCAGTTGCTGTACTGCAGTTGAGTTACGAAAATGTCATCTGTCTCTCTGGTCTAAGATCTTCAAATTAACCTCAGAGACGTTACACTCCTTCATTACAGGTGATGGGATAATAAGACAGAGTAGTCAGTGTCTTCACTGAATCCCTAGCAAAAGGCTGAGTCATAGAGCTAGGACTCCAGCACCACAGTGATCTGAGTCCTATCATGGTCTTGAGTCATATCAGCGCTGTATTCTGGGAGACTCCATCCTAATGATGTCACAGAATCAAGACTGTGTATCTGCAAAGTATCCTCTTGTAGTGGCTCTCCCAGAGGAGGGAACTGAAGGTCATGCCAAGGTCAGTCTACCAGTGCATGATTAAGAATGATATAAACTGGTGAGCGTCTTAAATTGGCCTCTTGTTGGCTGGAATTTTTTTGAAAATCACATGAGAAAGGTTCAGATTTAAAACCCACACAGTGATTGTTTCTGAGTCTGAAAACTAGTAGTTCTCTTGGGCCTTTGTGCATATGTACAACAGCAGGCGTTTCAAGAGTGCCAGTTTCCAGTCAGTTTCCGCTAATAATATAATTACAGTCATTGTGAAGTCTGATCCCAGATCAGCACTGTCGGAGAGATTGAGTCCACTCTGTGATTGCACAAGCCGAGTTTGAGAGCTGGGTTTTTGAGACTTGAAGGCTCTGGAGTTTTCCCCCTTTTCACATGAAAGTACATGGCATTGATACACATGATCATCCTGCTAAATGCATCAGACTAGTCCTCAGGAAGGTGCAGGAGCAATGATCTGATGAGGCTGTGGAGCTCAGAAGGCTATGCTAAGGACACTCAGTCTGCTAGCCTATGTTTAGCCAGCCCTGCACAGAGTGCATAAACGGGCTGTGAGATCTGATGAGCTGGAGTCGAGGGACGGCAGGTTCATGCAGAGGCCTGTGGCTCTCACTATGATGTGAGGAGGATGAGCAGAAGGATGAAGGACCATGTGGGAAGAAATCCTTCAAGCCCTCTGTCAGAATCTCTTCATACTTCTCCTGCCAATTAGCTCTCACCTGGGTGGGGGGGGGGGGGGGGGTTGTGTGT
>JAOXYF010000003.1:18685657-18701339 GCA_028565775.1 Sternarchorhynchus goeldii
ACACACACACACACACACACACACACACACACACACACACAAACTTGTACAGTCTCAGCAGTGGGAATGATGTCATTCTTCCCAGGGGAAGCTAAAATTTTCGACAGACTTGTCATACAGTTGTGACGACAGAATGTGTGTGTATTCTCTCTCATTTGTTTTGTAGAGTGTGTGTGTGTGTGTGTGTGTGTGTGTGTGTGTGTGTGTGAGTTTGTGCACGAGAGCCTATAGGGAATCACAGATGATCAGGCAGAGCTGGATGTAACAGCTCTATTCCGAGGTTCTCCTGTTCTCTCTTGCAGTCATTTTGAAGGTGTGAAGCACATAGTTAGAGACAGAAAAAATGCAGATATGGGCACTGGCTCTGTTTAACACCAGCAGAAGGAACTCTGTACTCTCACTGCAGGCGCCGTCTGACCGACGTCGGCTTGCCGGAGCCCAGCATCCTCGCGATCAGACGCACCAGGATTACGGTGCGTCTGTGTCTGACAGCGTGTGAACTGAGACGACCCTGCATCTTGGTGTCTTTGATTTCTAGCCAATGCTGGTGTAAAGCCAAGCGAATCTGAATGAGCAAATTGAGAGGCTGCTTGTCCATGTGTTGTGCGCTGAGTTTTAGTCCATAAGGCTGAGGCCAGGTGCTCGATCTGAAGCTGCGGCTGCGGCGGCTACAGTGTGCTGGCACGTTTAGTAACAATCGAGGACAAACGTTTTACCTAATGCACTCGAGTGGCCTTCAGCCTTGTAAGGCCTCCTTTCAGATGCTTGAGAGAGATTGTGTGTGTGAGTATGTGTGTGGGTGCACTTGTGGATGTGTGTGTGAGGGGGAGAGAATCTGTGTGTGTGTGTTTCGCTAACCTCACAAGTCACTGGTGCAGGAGTTTGTGTGCTGCTGAGTGCAGGTGTTTCTGGGTGTCTGAGGTCTTGTGGTGCTCTGCACGGCTGGAACCCGAGGAAGGACCTCGATGAGCTGCCTCATGACATCTGTAACGATTTCTGCAGACAGCTCAAACTGCCAGTTTGTGGATTACGGAACGGCCGGCCTACAAAGTAATGTCAAGCGTCATTCATGTGCTGCGTTTCAACCGTAGAAAAGTCCATGAGAAGGTTTCAGGGCAGCGTTCCCTCATGGAGACGGCAGTAGTGAGGAGGAGTCGGGCCAGGAGGAGTTTAGGAAGCTGTCTGCCACAGAGCTGTCCTTGGCCCGGCTTTCAGAGTCAGCGGCTCCGTACAACTCCGAGAGAGGAGTCAGAGTCAGAGTCGTGAGGGTTTGAGGGACGTCCCTCAGTCTGCTACCACCTCCAGCTGTCTCCTCGCTGCCTCTGCAGAACCTGGAGCTCTGGGGCAGGGGTGTAGTAAGGACCCTGGACCTTCCATGCTCGAGTGTCTCTCAATTACCGACACACTAGCAGGCTGTAAATAATCTTGATCCTGATGGATTTCCCCACAGTGCTCTGTCCTTGTGTTCCTGCTTTTAGTCTTCCTGGGTTTATTGCAGCTTTCAGTTTTTTTTATGGTCAGAAAAGCTTGAAATGTAGAAACGGCTACCAGTGATACTTCTCTGAGGAAGATGCACTTTGTTTATTAGACTGTTTATTAGAAAACAGGACACACATGGAGAAGAGAGTCTTCAAGCTCAAAACCAGCAAGGTCAGCTGAATTACAACCAAAAACCAAAGCCACTTCACACTAACATCCTATTAAGTCGCTCTCACCAGAGATGGGCATATTCTAAACTCTTTTTAGCATCCTGCCTGTCTAATCCATGCTAATCCACATAATGCTCATGTGCATGACTGTTACGTGAGATGACGAGCAGGTCAGCTCTGCGTACCTGTTTGTTATTGTGCCGTGTTCAGGTCAGTTCCGTAACAGAGCTTCACACAGCGAGGGTCCGTCCTGGCGTCTGTGTCACACCAGCCCTCTGTGTTCCTGCCCTCTTCTCTTCATGAGTTACGGAGGGAGGAAGGCTGCTTGGTCAAACAGCAGCTACTAAATCAGGAGTTGGCAAGAAGGACAAGAGAGGAGCACACTGAAAGTATTCAATCAGAGAGAGAGAAAGAGAGAGAGAGAGAGAGAGAGAGAGAGAGAGAGAGAGAGAGAGAGAGAGAGACAGAGGGTGGGGGGGCAGAAACATGCAGTGCCAGACAGAAGCTGAGACCAGTGGCAGCTCATATATACTAAGTGCTCATAAATGCATGCATATGTGCGTAGGGAGGATTCACTGATGTGAAGCTGTGTGCCATGCCGGTATGTGTTAACAGTGCAGATGGCCTCACAAACTCCCTGCGGCACCAGTCTTCACGACGGGACAACTCACGCTTTCACACACACATCAACCAGCGCAGCAGCGTGAACTCCTGCCGCGCTCCCACCGATCCGGTCGGCCCACCGAGCCGAAGTGTCTGAAGACCTTTTCCCCTCCCCCTGTGTGTCGTAGCCCCGCCCACTTTCACGGACACGCCGGCGCAGTACGTGGAGGCCAAGGAGGGCGGCAGCATCACCCTGAGCTGCACGGCGTTCGGCAACCCCAAGCCCTCTGTCAGCTGGCTACGGGAGGGCGAGGCCTTGCAGGACAGCGCCAAGTACAAGGTGAGCACCCGAACGTACACGGCGCCTTCCGGAGGGAGCTGTGCAGCTGAGCTCCGACGTGGGGCCTAGGGCCTCTGGCAACTCTGGCAAATTTTTCTCAAGCATGTGGTTTAAGTGGTTTTAAGTGGATAGTCTCATAAAGTCTCATTATGTTAGTCCAGTCATTAAAGTCACAATATAGATGCGTACATTGGTTGACACAGGAATTGTGTAGCTCAAATAAAATGAAATTATGTGGTACAGCCTCATTTTACCAGGACAGCTTTGGTTAATAATGGTGCTAATCTGTGTGGTAAGACACAAAGGCTATCATTATAGCAGTACAGAAGGGGTCCTCAACACAGCCTGTTAACTTTCATCTCACATTTTAACCAATTTGTTTTTTTTCTTATGGTCCCACTTTAATTTGACATGGAAATTATTACTGGCTCTCAGAGAAACGATGTCCTCGAGCTAAAGAGAATCCCAGGCCATGGTACCCTGTCACGGTGGCTGACTGGGTGAAGACTGCACTGGCATGGAGGACTGGGTGTGGAATGGATAGTAGGGTTAGGAATGACAGGTTCTTTCTCTCCATCTCGCTTGCATGGACCTGAGCTCAGTATCCATCTCAATCAACAGCTTTATGCTCCGCTCACCTGTCAGGCAGGGAATGCTACATGATCGCAGCATTGACTCATGGAGGAGAGAACACAGCGCACACAGGTGCCCTCACCAGACCTTAAACGCTTTGCCTGTGCCTCTGACGAGAGTAATGTAGGAGAGAGAGGCAGAGTGAGTGTGTGTGTGTGTGTGTGTGTGTGTGTGTGTGTGTGTGTGTGTGTGTGTGTGTGTGTGTTCTCTGGCACCTGAGGGACCCACCCAGCCTGTGAGCCATTTCTAATGTCTCTCTCTCTGCTCTGTGTCGTCTCTTGTCTCCTTCAGAGGGTGCCACCATATTGATCAGATCAGAGTTGGACCTGTGTGTTCAGGAGGAGCCCACAGTGCAGGGGCCACACCTCCTACAGTCTGATCATTCTGGGCATTAAGGGGAGTGGTTACTTGATTGACATTTGTAGAGCACTGGGCATCACTTTTAGGATGTATGATGAAATTGGAAGTGAGATTTTCTATTACAAATTTCAGTATTTATTCTCTTCAGTCTCACTGTCTCTTATTTTCTCCGTCATTTTCAATCCCTTTCGCTTTCCCTCTGTCTCTGTACAACTCACACGTGACTAGCCCTCTCTCTCAGCCCTGCCTCCTGCGTGAGCCGCTGGAGCAGGCCATGAAGCTTGGAGCATCCAGAGGGGCTAATCCCAGAGCAACAGAGAGTGACCAGTGGCTCATGCTTGTGCCTCTTAAATATAAAATGCTCATCCTTCCCTCCTCCAGCCGTTGACCCCTCGGCTGAGTGCTGCGCTCTTTTCAGCCACAGGTCAGAGATCCGCCCCCTGCTCCTGCTGTGGTTCTGTTCTGAGCTGATTATGCAAAGTCACTGCGACCAAAACAACAATCACAGATTGCAGCCCAGGATATCTGGAACAGCGTGATAAAGCTCTTTATTTTAGTCAGATGAACACTGAGGGATGCAGCAAATTTTGTTTTAGAGAAATCTCTGGTTTCTAGAGGTTTCTACAGAGGGGGAACTTCAGATGCTCACAACCTCCAGTACAATATAGTGAACGCATCAAACCTTTGGAAATATGAAGCATGCCCATGTCCAAAGAGAGCGTCCTGGGCTGTGTGAAGAGAGCGTCCTGGGCTGTGTGAAGAGAGCGTCCTGGACTAATGAAGTTTTCAGTCACTCTTATATCAGGGGCTTTGATTTGCAGCGGCGCATAGATCAATGGCATTTCCATACACGTTGCTGAGTAAGAGGTTAAAAACTAGTAGCTTGGTGGTGACAGGGTTTTGTGGGGAAGATTGAACGCTCATGAAGGACTGAACGCTCATGGAGCACACAAGTGCTATTGTTAGAAGGTGCACCGGAACACCTGGGTGGCTTCTCAGAGAGGCCAGGCTGAAAGCCTGCCTTATTATTTCAATTATGGATGGCTGAGGCAAGCAGCTCTCTCTGGCCACACAAAACAGGCTTTGGCTAGATGATGTAGTGCTTTGACATGTGTTCTCTGCAGTATGAGATATTACATACCTCCTTGACAACTGGTCATACAGAGGAAGTTCTAATGTGGGACGGTCTGAGCATAATGATCAAATTCTAGTGCTCAGGGAAGATATTAATATGAATGTGTGAAGGAAAAGCTTGAAACCTATAGTCTCTGAGGGAGCAAACATGCTGAAGAGTCATTGCCTGCTCATGAAATTATGTATAGTCAGGATTTTTGTGGGTATATGTTTTAAATTATGCAGATTAATTGTCAAATACGTTTATTGGCAGGGGATTGCAGTCCTTTATGAACATAGATGAACTGTAAAGGTCTAATTAGAGCCTTGCTTGAGAGAGTTAGTATGGTTTTACCTGTGACAGGAGAGATGCCACATTTCCCTGTAATGTCACCATTTCTGGTAAAGCTGGAGTTCATGTTTAGAAAAGTTTCACCTGTTCTTCCAGTTTAGTGTTTCACTAACTATTACTAAGCCCACTTTTAGCTGAACCTGATGGATTTTCAAGGCAGAAGTCTTAGGTGTACACAGGGCTGCTGGGGGACTCTGCAACTTGGACTGGGAAGTACTGTCTTAAAATATCACAGAAGGCTGTATTCATAGTATAGGATGTGCTGTCTTAGAATACCATGCAGAAGTTTATTTAGTGGCCTACTGTGCTGAACTACCTAGACTTGAAAAAACTTAAACAAAGACGACTCAGTAGCTGGCCTGGTTTGTGTATGGTGCTGCCCGTTCTTAAACCTGTGCCTGATGAGGCGAGGATGGACCCGGCTCAGACACTCACTGTTGATTTACAGCTTAGACTGAGTCTGAGCAAATGAGCTCCTCCCAATACAGATACTTCCAGAAATACATTCAGATAAATATAGAATCCACCTCATCCTGCAACTCATTGTTTTGTACCATGCAGAAACGCGTGCAGGGCGGCTGTCAGGTGTCTGCTTGTGAGATGAGTTCAGAGTGGATCGACTCTGCAGGATGGAGGTTGTACTGATGTACTATGGTTATCCCATAGATGGATGTTGAGGTTGGCAAAAGACAGCTCAATTACACATGTACCTTCCACTCTCTCTCACTGCACCACAGGGAACATTGCGATCAATTACATAAGAGATCTATTCTGAAACATATTTTACTCCCTCACCTCTGCCTGGCATGAACAACAGTACACTGAACGCACTATAGAAATGATCTCCTTTGAAGAAGGCTTGTTAATTATAAACAGTACCTGTCCGGGTTGGTGGAAATAACTGATGGAGATTTGCTTCACTGGCCACCAGTAGGAATGTGCTTATGTGCACTTTCATGTGTGTTTCAGGGAAGGGATTTAGTGAATGTAGCTCTGTATTCTCTGTCAGGATCGGGAATTACGATTTGATTTGTTTGTCCAGGTGAATTTGGTCCTGTTGTGTTTGGTAGGCGATATGGGCGTTTTAGCTGGTCTGTCCAGTCGTGCGTTCTGATTCACTCTGCTGTAGTATGATCACCCACCCTCACGCACACGTGTGGTTGTGTGTTGTTGGTTCTGATGTAGTCTGGCCATGCATCTCCATCTGTGTAATCAGAGAAATTACTGTGACTCAGACTGCTGTTGTTTGTGGAGTAAATGGGCTACACTTATCTGCATTCTTGCCTTTCAGAGTCATTATGTGTATTTCTGTGTGTGTGTGTGTGTGTGTGTGTGTGTTTGTGTGTGTGTAGTAGTGTACTTTTTGTGCATTGTCCACTATAAAGCTGTGTGTGGCAGTGGGAGTGCAGGGAGCTCACTCTCCAGATCTGACTCTCCCTTACTGCCATCATGAGTTACTGTGCTTGTACTGGGGGGGGGGTAACATTATACTGGGAGGGGAACCTTGGATGAGAAGGCGTGTGGTTTGTATGGTCTCTCCCTGCATGCTCTACCCCCTGCACATGTATGCGTACCTCTCATCACAGCTTTGAATCACAGTCAGCTTCAATACTCAGCACCGCAGACTTCAAGCTGAACAAAACGGAAACATATTCGCCAGAGACATGGAGAGCATATATCACACCTGTATGGGAACTGTATCACATGCACACGCATCATATCTTACATACTGGCTGAGAACAGTAATATAGAGTGAGCTTTTGCTGTTGATATCTCTAAGCATTATGAACACATGGGGATAGTTCCAGGGCAGCATTTCCAGGCTTACAGGCTTTATCTACCTGGGACCCTGTGGTCACCACATGTGGGTTTCCTGCTCTTTCCAACATCTTGTCTGGCAGAGAGGTGAACAATTTATCTGAGAGGTTCTCATGTCCTGAGCTCAGAGAATTATAGAAATGAATAGAAGTGGAACCTAAGCAACCTGCCTCTTTTTTTCCTGCTTCCACTTGGCATTGGGTAGTTTTAACCCTATGGTGTCATAGAGCCGTCCCTGAAAATATAACAAAAGCTCTAAAATACCCCTGGGTGCTAAGAGGCTTATAATTCGCTTAAAAGGGCATTTTGATGATCTGAGGTCAGTTTTGATGATCTGCATTTTGTCCAGAGAGGAGGGGGGGGGGGTAAGCAGATTAAGTTCAACAGTATCTTTATCTAAACAATGATTGTTCACACTTGGTGAATTCACATAGTTTGTCTTATGTTTGGAAGTTATAGCCCTGAAAACTTAACTCACTCTAAGAAATACACACTTTCCGTCAGTTTCTGGAGCTTTAGAGGTATCTGAAGGATATATTAGCATAAACTCATCCTTGAAATCTTACTTTCAACAGATGGACCAGACATTGTAGGCTATGAATACTAGTTAAAAGGGTACAAACAAAACAATTAATGGAAAATAATGATGGTGAAATCTACCTTTACTCCCATATATTTTTTTGTGATGAAAGAACGTCTATCCTGCAGGTTAAACAAGAATCCCCCAAAGCATAGTTGCTTAGTAGTCCCATACATCTTAATTACCATGCAACTGTCCTTTTATTTAAGAGCTGGAAGATCACAGGAATAAAGCTCTGGGATAATTGCAGTGCTTCTCTTACACATAGGGGGGACCGATCCATCTGCTGTGGCTGGGGACACTGGAGAGTGTTCGGTCCCTGGGGTGAGAGGGTGTGGGGAGTTGGTCTGTCCTGGCCACAGAGCTGCGCTGTGGGAGTTGTGGATTGGTTGTTATAGAAGTGCAGAGAGAGAGAGAACAGGAGCACATTGATCTTTAAGTCTCTGATGACATGGTCGGGTTTGTTTCATCTCTCCTTGCAGTCTGGCTTTTTTTCTTATTTTGCTATGATATAATAATAGACTATGATTGTGACTAATGTGCTTTTAAAAATAAATAAATAAATAAATAAAATTAGCAAAAAAACTTTACAAAAAACACATTTATGTACAAGGACTTGATGAATATATCCACACACCTAGAAAGTGCTTGAATGCTTGAAATAATAGAGCTCCTTTTGACATTTTCTTATGATCTCATGATCTTATGATCTTAGGGATAGCTGGAATAAAACATTAAAAGGGTTATAGGCACCCACAAAAGATATGTGGAATTTGGATAGACGATCATTAGTATAATGCGCAGAACGCAGTAGTGCTGAATAGGTTTGGTGTGGGTGGTTTTGGCTTCTCTAACAGGTGAACATGTCCATGACAATGATGCAAGAGTGCTGTGTGTCCACAGGTGAGCGATGGAAGTCTGACAGTGTTGGCCATCAGCCGGGAGGACAGAGGAGCATACACGTGCAGGGCGTACAGCGTGCAAGGAGAGGCAATCCACACCACGCGCCTTCTCGTCCAAGGTACCCCGGCCCCCAACAGCTCACTCTTTCTTTAAGTGATTTGCACCTGTTTTTGTATATGTTCTCTGTCATTAGGATGTGTGTAGAGTGGGCTACGCTTATATATTGGCTGTGAAACAAGGTGAAGGAATGACTGGCTGACCAGGGATCAGTACACAGTCCTGGTTATCTCCATCTCTCTCACAGGCTTCATGCTCTTTCATCATGTGATGGCAATACACAGTGTATCTATTACAAACATGGATAGATCTGTACTGTATGCAGGTGCCAGCCATGCAGCTGTGGTAGGGATGAGCAGGGTTTATTAAATCTACTGGGTGAGATTTTGCTGGATGGCACTGTGGCAGACTGTACAGAGATGTACTTCTCTGGAGCTCATCCCAGTGGGTGGATGCAGCTGCTGAGAGATCTCTTCAGGCAGCCCCCACCACCTCCATCCTCATTAGTCTAATCTCCTCTAATGGCCACTCACCTTCTCTACTGCACCTGAGGGCCTAGCAGTGTGAGAAAGTAAGAACATGCTCACACACAGTCCCGCGCAAACCTCCGCCTGGATAGATGTTCAATCCACTTGATCTGCGAGGTTTAATGATTGATTTAGATACACCTGTTTAAAACTCACCAGGTAAGTCCCCATCGTTAAGACAGCAATTCCAGAATATTGGCTGTGGGATGTCATAAAGAGGTACTAGTTATGACAGAATGGTAATTGTAGCTGTCAGCTTTCCTGTGGGTTAAATGGCTGAGCGCATTCAGATCCCTGGTCTGAGGAACAGCTCTGCTGGGCTGGCACCTGTGACCACAGGCTCAGTCACTGCACCGTAATCCACGTCCAGGAGGTGAGCTCAGAGTGCCTCAGGACACAGCGGCGTGTGTCATTAAACGCAGCGAGGGTAGATGCTGGACCGACTCAAGCTGACTGTGCCCCTCTTTGTCTTTCTTAGCTGACTCTGCCCCTCTTGCTTGTATTGCTGATTATTAAATGTAAGCACAGTTAAAACGCTGAGAGCCCGTGGCATGGGTGCATATGTTTGTGCCCGCGCAAGATGGTGTGGGTGTTGGGAGACGTTTTGGCCACAGTGCTGTGTTGTTGATTTGTGTGTGGGAGTGTGTTGTGGAGGCCGTGGAGTATCTTCGCCTGAGTGTGCAGTGATCTCTCTGCACGGGTGGCTCCCTCTGGACCTGATAACCCTGCCTTCTGCTCTGCCACTCTCATCTGAAAGAGACCCACACGTGGCAGAATGAGCCATGAAAACACATGAACACGCGAATGCACACACTGACAAACACAGCCACATACACCTAGAACCCCCCACTCCACACACACACACACACACTTGTGGAGTGATTCCAATCACATCAACCATTGATATTCAGGTGCAGTCATTGTTTCTAGTACATGGCCAGTGAGGTTTAACCTGCCTTGTTACTTCACTCTGAATTTGCCCCACTGTGGAGCAAAGATGAGGACACTGTGTATTATTGATGAGATTATTCACATAGTGATTACTGTGTCTTGTGCTCATGAATTTAATACCAGTAGGTTCTGAAGTCACAGTGTTTTCCCAAGGAATTGTGGTTGGTTTATTGGTCTTGTTCATTTTGAGTACAGCAAGGCAAGTTTATTTGTGTAGCGCTTTTCGTACACAGTGACAATTCAAAATGCTTCACATTAGAAATAGGAGAATAAAAGCTTGCAGTGCAGCAATATGGACTATAAATGTATCTGACTCATTTTGTGACATCAGACTCTTGCTTGGTACAGATTCAAGCGTGGTATGTGACACATGCCTGGTATCAGACTCATGCGTGGTATCAAGCTTGGGTGGTATCAGACTTGTGTGGAATTTGAACCTTTGGCAGATTTTACTGTTTCAACAGTCCACACTGTTAAACATCTGTATTCAGCACAGGGATGAATTACTGTTGAAGGATCTCATAACTTCCCAATGTGAGAATGTAGTATAATAAAGCCATTACTTTATACAAATAATTTCAAATAGTGTCATTAAGCTTCAACCTCAGGGCTAAATATTTGTGATAAGACAAGAGCTTCTGGTTTATTGTGTGTTTCATTTTGGCTTGCAGGACCTCCATTTATCGTGACCCCTCCAGAGAATATCACCGTAAACATATCCCAGGATGCATTCTTCACCTGCCAGGCAGAGGCGTATCCCGGCAACCTGACATACACCTGGTTCTGGGAGGAAGATAATGTCTTCTTCAAGAAGTAAAGTTATGATCGGGTTCATTACTGTATCGTACCTCACTGTCTGAGTGTCCTGGGCTGGAGTGCTGGGGTACAGATTACTGTCCATACACTGCGGCCATTGTCATTAGCACACCACAGGCATCAGGATTACTGCCTGCAGGAAGATTCTCTGCTTTGTTTGAAATAGGCATAGTCCTCACTATAAAAGCCACACTATATTTGTACTATATTTGTAAAGAATTCTGTTTAGACTCTTGCATTATAATAATTACTAAATACCAGGTTACTGGTTTTGCAAAGTGAATGGTGTTTTATTTGGTCAAATATAGTAGTTTTCTTACCAAAACCATCACGTTCCCGAATCTTTCTCGCATCAGTGTGTCACTGGGTTTGTTGTTTAAAGTTCGTGTGCCACTTTAAGACATTCTCTGTGTAATTATTCTTATTGACAGCTTCAGTGAGAAACGTTTCAGCAATGCCTGGTTTGCAGTAGGTTTTTACTGTTATTAAAAATAATAGTTTCAGTGGTTATATGTACCTGTTGTATATCTCGTACTTCAAAGACTAATAGCTGTTTGTGGGTCTTTAATCCATGATCCCACTTTCATTAAACAGACTTATGGATCAATGATGAGATGATCCACTCAGTCCACTCAGTTTTCCTCTCTGAACTCTGAGGGAGCTGGTACACTAATCCACGTCTGAGTCTGAGCGCGGTGGACTCCAGCTCTCGTGTCACGTGTTCTCGTCATCGCACTCTCATGACGGGGATGTCTGCTGACACGGTGCCCGTGTCATCATACGCTTCACTAGCCCTGATTATGAGTGAAGGAGCCAGGAGCTGTCCAAGACCCTGTCATGCGTGGGGTCTGGAGAAAAGACGCCCTTAGGTTTGGTTTTGTTCTCTTTTTTTTGCTTTAGAGTGGCAGGTCCAGGCACGAACAGAGCTGACTCGGAAACGCTGTGGGATGGAGCTGTTCTGTGGCTCTCCATCATGGCCTCTACGAGCAGCTCGTCGGTGCCTTTGAAGAGCTTTTTGATTTGTGAGAGTTTTCAGGGTCGTTGGAATTGGCTGGCTAAAATGTTGAGGTCTTGACATATAGAAGTTAGATAAATTCTGTTAAGTACATAATATTTATCCATACAGTAATGGTCATTTTTATTGAATCTGTCTTTCTCACACTCTCTCTCTAGTGATCTGAAGCGCAGAGTGAGAATCCTGATCGATGGCTCCCTCATCATTGCCCAGGTGAAACCCGAGGATGCTGGGAAATACACCTGCAGTCCTAGCAACAGCCTTGGCCGTCCCCCCACCGCATCAGCGTACCTGTCAGTGCAATGTGAGTCCGACCACACCTCCTGCGCACATTCCTCCATCCTAGTCTTCAGTAGTACCACATCGAGCCTTTTTCTGACTGCCCCTTTGTGTAATATATATTTTTTTATTGCATGAAATAATTTTAAGGACTTTAATTGAAATCTTTAATTCCCACTGCTAGTTGATCCCCGTGGTAGGTAGGAACATATTCAGTAGAGTTTCCTCTCTTATAGTCTGTATGCAGAACAACAGCGCTGAGCTGTTTCTGTTAGGGTTACGGGTTGTAATTGTTCAGAGGGTACTCCAGTCTCCAAGCCAATCTGCTGCCCTCAGGCCATGTTGGCTTCAGGCAGGGCCGCTCTTTCTATTTGCAGCCTGGCGATTGGAATGGGTCTTTGTCCCTAGAGTGAGTGCTTGAATGGAAGCAATGACCTTGAGTTTGTAAGCTGGACGAGCAGTCAGTCAGTCAGGGCTTCTGCACTGATGGACTGAGGGAAGCCACGTGTAGAAGAGATGCATACAGGGGCTTTTTTGCTCTGAGACTCTTGCCCAGAGCTTTGGAAAAAGAACCAAACTGGACGTGCATAAACGGAATGTTGGGGCGTACTGGTGCTATAAATGTCCAGAGGAGACGTGCCATTGGTGGTGATTGTGGTATCCAAGGCAACAGACATTTTGAATTCCCTCAGTCTCGGGCACGAGATTGGCCTGAAGTGTAGCGGTGGAGAGAGAGAGAGTGAGAGGGAGAACAGAGAGGCATTACATCATAATTTAGCAGAGCTGAGGTTTAGAGAGAGGAGACAGACTGTATGGGACTCGTGTACCCTGTCACATGCATGCCTGAAAACCCAATCAGCTCTCCAATTCAGGACCGTGGCATCGATTTGTTTGGCGGCGTTATGCAATCTCTCCCCCCGGCCGTCTTGCTGAAAGGTTAGACAGCTGGTGGCAGCAGAAGCTTTTTTGTGGAGGCTTTCTGGAGAAGCCCCTGTGGTTTGGATGAGAGGGGGATCTGTGCTGCAGTGTGCTGTGTTGGTGGCAAACAGCCCGGGCTCCTCTCTGCCTGTCTCCAGCTCCTCCGGGGTCTCCCCTCCTCAAACCTCCTGCTTGGTGCCAGCCTGGGGCAACTGCCCCAAACTGGTCTCATCCACTTGCTCTTATCCCTGCACATGTGTGCAGAAGGAGAGACTGTAAGAAAGAAAGAGAGAGAGAGAGAGAGAGAGGAGTGGGAGATGTAAAGAAGGTGACATCATCTTGTGTGGAAACCCTCTCCTCTGCAGTGACATCATCTGCAGACACTTGGCAGGATGGAGCCATGGACACTGGCGCCCCCACTAGATGGCTGGCAGCATTGCAGCTCTGTTCCACACTTAGCCAAGTCTGCTTCTCTACACATCTCTCCCTCTCTCTACCAGGCTTCTCTCCTTCTCTACACCTGCCCTTCTCCCACTCCTTTCTTCCCTGATCCTCCCCTATTCTCTCCATTTTTCTCGGGTCTGCAGTTCTCATCACATCTCACCTTTCTCATCTATCCCTCACCCGCCATCATCTCTTTGCTAAAAATAGAGCTGGGCGCTCTGCCAAGTGTAAAGATGGAGCGGTGGATTTCTTCAAAGTGCTCATTTCTGAGGGCTGCGCATATTCTCACTGCTTACACAGGCTGCACTCAGGAGGTGTGGAGCTCTAATGACTGGCAGAGATGCCACCTTACTTATGTATGAGTGACTATAAAACTGTGATAGTGTTATGTTAAAAAAAAAACATTCTTTCACACTTTGTTCATTTTTAGAGAGCTTCATTAAACATCAAGTCTAGTTAATTCTTTAAACATGGCGGTATCAGTACATTTCTAACATTTGCATGTCCACTGACGTTAGCCTGTGAGCACAGGTGTGAGCACATTACGAGTGGACTACATACATCATCAAAGCAACCCAGAGGTTGCATGACATTGCCTAATAGCTGATTTTCCTCTCTCTCTCTCTCTCTCTCTCTCTCTCTCTCTCTCTCTCTCTCTCTGCCATGTAGATCCTGCCCGCGTGGTGAACATGCCGCCTGTCATTTATGGGGCGATCGGCCTGCCGGGCTTCATCCGTTGCCCGGTGGAAGCCAACCCACCTGTCACTTCAGTGAAGTGGAGAAAAGATGGCCTGCCTCTCCGGATAGAGAAGGTTAGTCCAGCTGCCTCCTGCTCTCAGAGGACCACTAACACAGCACGACCGTGGAGGTGTTAATAAGGGGTCATTCTCTGCATTTGTGTTCCCTTTGCTCAGAGGTAGGCATTTTTCCTTAGGAATACGTGGAGGAGAAAAAGTGATATAACAGGCTGAGAGGGTTTCATGGTAACTGTGGGACTGAACTGTCTCTGGATCATGCCGCAGCGTTTTATGGCCAGGAGTCCAAGAGAAGGCCCCTGGCCCTGGCTTCTGGATGGCCTGTGTGGTCTAGTGTTCCTCTCCGGTTCATCTCCAGAAGTGCTGGCCAATGCTGGGCACCTGCCTGCCCACACAGACATGAAGCTGAGCAGTCAGCGCTCTCTCCCACCAATTAGTAGGTACAACAGCAGAGATTCAGACAGTGAATGGAAACTGGTGACAGCCGACAGTAAGGATATAATTCAGCGAAAAAGAAAAAAATGCGTGAGGTTGCACTGGCTCAGAGTTTTGCACTGATATCTGATCTCAAGTGCAGAAGGATAAGTGACTCACCACTGATGCAGAGAACAAGAGCGTCTTTGAAATGAGTGCTTAGCTTTTTCTCTCCTTCAGGAGTTCTTAGCAGAGTCGACTCATCTCAGAGTGTTCAGTGTATGTTGAGTGGTGGGCCTGGGTAGATGAGGGCGGTGTGTAACCCTGTGTCTGGCGTGGTGGTGATGCTGCCCGGTCTGTTGCAGTACCCTGGCTGGAGCCAAATGGAGGATGGAAGCATTCGAGTGGCTGAGATGACGGAGGACTCTCTCGGCACCTACACCTGCGTGCCTTACAACGCCCTGGGTACCATGGGACAGTCCCCTCCCGCCCCTCTGGTGCTAAAGGTGCTCACATACACACCCGTGGCCATTCATGCATAGAACACACACACACACACACACACGGTCATCCTCCGGAGACTCCACCCCCATTTATTTTTGAATGGGTATTTCAGTGATTTAGTTATTTATGTTAGTCATGACCTAGTGTTACATTTAAGAGACTGTGCAGTGATGTGCTCTGTGCTGTGTGCAGGATCCCCCCAAGTTCCTGGTGGTTCCAGGAGGAGAGTACAGGCAGGAAGCAGGAAGAGAGTTAGTCATCCCCTGTGAGGCAGAAGGAGACCCATTCCCCAACATTACATGGAGAAAGGTAATATCACCAGGAAAATTATCTCAGCACATAAGAGGAAGTGCCATCTATATGTAACACTAATACAGTGTAATGCAGTGTTATATTTCCATAGTGCTTCCATGACATTGTGTTTACCACTCAATATGGTTACTTTGCATGGACAATTTTCATGTTAACACGTTCAGTCTTTTGCAAATGCTCTTTCGCTCTTCTGTCTCTCTCCTTCTCTCTCTCACTCCTTCTCTCTCCCTCCTCTGTATCTCTATCTCTCTTTATGTATCTCTCTCACATCTCTCTCTCTCTCTCTCTCTCTCTCTCTCTCTCTCTCTCTCTCTCTCTCTCTCTCTCTCTCTCTCTCTC
>JAOXYF010000003.1:18701439-18712165 GCA_028565775.1 Sternarchorhynchus goeldii
AGCACATCTCTCTCTCTCTCTCTCTCTCTCTCTCTCTCTCTCTCTCTCTCTCTCTCTCTCTCTCTCTCTCTCTCTGTATCTCAATATCTCTCTCTCTGGTGAAGGTAGGGAAGCCCAGCAGGGGCAAGCACAACGTCCTACCGAGAGGCAGCTTACAGTTCAAATCTCTCAGCAAGGAGGACCATGGGGAGTGGGAGTGTGTCGCCTCCAACGTCGCCACGAGCATCACTGCCAGCACGCACCTCCTAGTAATCGGTAGGACTGCTGACACACACATCACACACCAACGCCAGCTCACAGATCCTTCCCTCCCTCCAGGAGGCTGCTGCAGTTAGACACTAGAGTCCAGGCTGGGCACTGTGCTTGGACTGTAGAGTCCATGTTGGAGACTGCGGTTGGACTGTAGAGTCCAGGTTGGAGACTCCGGTTGGACTGTAGCATCCGGGCTGGAGTCCAAACATTTGCATTTGGTGCATTGAAGGCAGAGTTGACTAAAGCTCCCTTTATTCCTGGAGGCAAAAGGGTTATTGCGTCAGCACGATCCCATACCTCTCGGAACTGCAGGAGCTGTGGGAGGAGCTGTGGGAAGAGCTGTGGGAGGAGCTGGGTTCCAGCGGCTAGGCCAGCCCAGAGCTGGGCTGCTGTCATTTAAATAGGTGTACTTTGTCTGGCAACGTGAACTCACGTGGTCTAAGTGGATTAAGGCTGGGTTTTCATGGTTGGAAGGAACTCAGATGAAGGTTGTGGTTGTTTCATTTGTTTTGGGAGGTGTCTGTTTTAGTGACCCAGCTGCAGGTTGGTAAAGCCAGCTTAGTGTTCACACCACAAGGCTCTCTGCGTCTGACTCTACACGCGTGCTCACATGCAGGACTCTGTGAAGTGAAATCGTTGGAGTTCCTCTGATTAGCAGCCAGACCAGCTTGTCTGAGTCTTTGCTTCTTATCTGGTGAAGTCTCCTTCGAATGCCTCTGGTGCAAGAAAACCTTTCTACAAAAGAGCACGTTTAATTGGTTTTAAAGCCATGTTGCCTGTCGTAAGTGACTTCAGACCCACTGGATGTTAACAGGCCTGCTGGCTTTGGTTAAGAGATACAGCTTAATTGATTTGCTCTCTGTCTTTGTCTCTGTGGTTTTTTTGAGCTTGTCTGTGTGTACATGTGCGCTTGTGGGTGTTATGGATGAGTAACTGAGCTGGTCGGTCTGACTAAGGCACCTCTGTCTGCAGAACAAAATGAGAGTAAAATACATAAACTACTATCAGTGCTGGCACATGAGTCTGTTTGTTTTGACAGAAGCCGTCTGTGTCCTGCAGGCACAAGCCCACACGCCCCAAACAACGTCCGCGTTTCGGTCTCGACGACCTCGGCCAATGTCTCGTGGGAGCCCGGCTATGACGGCGGTTTCGAGCAGACATTCTCAGTCTGGTACGGCCATGTGTGAGTCATCCCAGCATGCTTTGCTTCCTGCTTCCTTTCCTAACTCTTCCCGGGGTTGCATATGTATCACACGTCTGGAGGCAGGAGGGCTGATCCAGGGTCAGTTTTGAACCGCCGAGGTCAGAGCTGATGCTGGATGAGCAGGTCTCATGCCAGTGTTTGACACATATGGGCTCTGAGCTAGCCTGCTGCTGAAAGCTGCTGTGTCTGTGTTGGGGGATGGGGGGGGGTATTATACACAGCAAGGTATTTACTGGTCATGGCTAGGAAGAAAAACACAGTAACGTACATATTAACTATGGCAGCTCATCCAGAATGGAAAACGGATTGATCCTCTTTTTCTGGAATTTTCTGTGGTGCGTTTTGGTGTCAGCTACGACTTTTTGTGGTAAACAAGCTAAAATATTTAGCTCAGCCAAATAATTGCAAAGGGATTTCGCCAGTTCATAAGCCATTTTTGCAACTGTACTTTCTCTATTGCTAGTCTGGTTGCAGTTTTCCTCAAACAGAACTGGTACAACAGTGACCTGCTGGGTCATTTCAGCCTCAGCACTGATCTGAGGACAGCTAGCCAACTGGCACACCATGTAATGATGGCATATAATGGCAAGTCTGTGCAAGAGCGATCAGCCCGAAACAGTCGTTTGATTCTCAAACATGCTGCATAGAAAGCATCTTATTAGTACAAAAAAACAATTATAGCACAGTGTGCATTAGCCTTTTATTAAACACTATGGCCCAGTGAAAAGTAATAACATGCTCATCTGATTTTGAAGTACTGGGGCAGTCCTGTGCCACACATCCAGCCAGCGGAGACGTTTCTATGAAAGCACACTAGTGTACGCTCATGTTTACACACATGGCTGTTAGAAATTTTAAAATCAAACAGGGCCTTATAGATCATTTGCTTCTTTTACAACATTAGTTGAGATCTATATATGTCATGTACTCTGATACCTGTGGTTACTGCATGTTTCAGTCTGATCATGGCTGAACGACCCAGGCAAAGGTGACCCATCTCTTTAGAGCGTCTTGACGAAGCAGATGGTTAAACGTGCTGGTTGTGTGTAGATTTTCTGTATCATTAATGTGTAGATTCTGTGTTATGTCCTCTCACAGTGCAGTGAAGCACACAAGTTGTGCTACAGTAGGTGAATCGTATACAAAGTTCGTAATTGCCAGTATTGTAAGTATAACATCGAAGAATACCCTCTCATGCTGTACACATGGGTAAGGGAGTCAACCTCATATGTCTGTCTCATGCCAGCTGTGGTCGGAAAGTAGATTAAGTGTTCAGAGGGCTGAGTGGGAGCTTGGGGGGGTGTGTTCTTGCCACAGGAATGACTGGCCCATCACGCCAAGCTTATTTCACTAGCAGCACGTTTCATGTGTAATTTGCCTCTTTTCCTCCTCCCAGCTCTCTCTCTCTCTCTCTCTCTCTCTCTCTCGCTCTGCCTGCTCATGCTCCCCAGCCCTGCTACCACACCAGCACAGTCCCCAGTGATATTCCGCATGAATATCAACATTCTATAGCTCCCTGCGCTTTTTCCCTATAGAATGGACTCACGCTTCATAGTCCCTCTGCTTATTTTGTCTTTTGTCTATGAGCAGGTACTTAATTAATACAACGCCATCACTAATGCTGGAACGAATGTTGAACTGAAAACATAATGCCATAGATGTATATTTTAGATGGCTATATGCAATATTCCATTTTCTGGAAATATTTCATGGTGTATAAAGTCCCAGCATTAGACAAGCAGGAAGAAGCCACGATTTGGGCTGCTGGAGTGATTAAGGGCTTCATTCATCTCTGGAGGCAGGAGTGAGAGTAGCCATAGATTTTTGATATTTTGAGACTATAGAATGAGAAGCGAGGAGGCAGGAGTAGCACAGAGGTGAGGACAGGCTTGGAAGGCTTTGTGTTTCATGGGTGGATGTGACGGGGTGGATGTGCGGGCAAGAGAGCAGGCGGCTCCGACTGTGACTCCGAGCGTCACGCGCTGATGGAGGAGAGCGACAGGATCCACGGCACGGTCCATCCCTCCCCCGCCCTTCAGATCAGTACTAATCTCAGCGTCCTTCAACTAATACCACAGATGCTCCACATACACACATACACACATGAGCACAGTTGTACAGCCCATGTACAAAGTCATACCCCTGAGCGGCCCATGCCCTCGTCAGAACCCCGTGCCCCCGGGCCCGAAGTGCACCCTCGGGGAGGCCAGGGAACTCCCCCTTCCGCTCATGTGTGGAGGTTGCCTTCCCCGTGTGCTCCAGCCTGGTTCAAATGCAGCAGGTGCTTTTCTGAGCGCAGCCTATGGCCAAGAGTGGAGTAAAGGTGCCAGCAGAAGAGTGAGTGGTACTCAATCAGCATTCCTCTCTAACCTTTAAAAGCACTGCTGTGCTCTTCTGCACTGCAGCCTCCGTCATGTGCTTTCAGGCTGCTGCTGCCAGTTTAATCTGTCAGTTTAACCCTCCCCGTCCCTCACACCCACCCTGTCCTCCACACACCCCGTCCTCCACACCCTCCGCGTCCCCCACACACCCCGTCCTATACACACACCCTATCCTCCACACACACCCCCATCCTCCACACCCTACCCATCCTCCACACACACCTCATCCTATACACACACCCCATCCTCCACACACACCCCGAACTCCCCACACACACCCAGTCCTCCACACACGCCCCATCCACCATATGTACCCACCATTTTAGAATTATATTTGTGTTCACTTGCTCTTCACAAGGTCTTGTGATTCACATCCTAATTTACACTGTTGAATTTAATCTGCATCACATTATTATTATTATTATTACCCTGAAGCACACAGGCCAGTGGTTCTATCTACTAGTCAGGTCCATGTCCAGATCTGTGCCAGAGTGGAGAGGTTGTAGGAACGGTACATACAGTAGGAAGACCTTGTTTTGTTGTAAGTATCTAGTCTGTAGTAAAACCCACTGGCAGGTGCATGTCGTTCTTGTTCCTTTGGGAAGCTGGCAGATTCTTCTGTGCAACTGGATATCACCAAGTACTTACCACAAGCTAAATAGGCCTTCTCTTTTTTGCAGAATGTGTCTAGCTGTAGACAGCACTTTCATCAATAGTGTGAGTGACATGGCGATCGTTATCTGAGGGTGTGTGTGTGTGTGTGTTTGCGGGTGTGCGGGTGTGAGCATAGGTGAGTTCAGAGCTGAGTTCTCTCTCTGTGCATGTGGCTCCCCCTGCAGGGTGAAGAGGGAGCAGCTGGGGCCTCATGACTGGCTCTCCACGCCCGTGCCTGGCGGGCAGCACTGGCTGCTGGTGCAGGGCCTGGAGCCTGAGACGGCCTACCAGTTCAGCGTCCTGGCCCAGAACAAGCTGGGGACGGGCCCCTTCAGCGAGGTCGTCACTGTGAACACTCTAGGTCAGTCCCTGCTTTCGTCCCAGGTCACCCACACGCTTGCTACAAATCACCTCATGGGCACTGAGTGACTGATGGGCACATGCCTTCTATTTCTCTCCTGCAGTATTTCCTATAAGTACCCCTGAACCACTGGTGCTGCTTACCCCACCACGGTGCCTCACAGCCAACCGGACACAACAGGGAGTCCTACTAACGTGGATCCCCCCAGCCAATCACACGTCGCCAATCGATCACTATGTCATGGAGTTCCGCCTTGGTGAGAGGTGGGACGTCCTGGATGATGCAATCCCTGCAGGAGAAACAGAGCTGCTGGCCAGAGATCTAATTCAGGTGCGACCAATGTCCTAGCACACCTGAGGATGTGTGACCCCATCTGAGGGGGTTGGAGTGAATGATGTATCCCTGCCGTTCTACAGCTGTGGCTGAAGAACATGCTGATTCATCTGTTTTTGGAAGCTCTGCTATGTTTGATTAAGCAGCAGAGTGCTCTGTCACCATGGGCATTTACATAATGCTTACTTCCTATATATTCTTCCCTACAAGGATGAGGATAGGTGGCCATTCCCTAAGCCTTGTACTTGTATTTTCCCATTAATCTCCCAGACTGTAACCCATTTCTAGAACTTGCATTTAACCAAAGGTGATAACCCTTGGGGCTTAAAATTTAAATATGGCTTTCTGTAAATCTGCTTTAATACAACAATTCCATTTTGGTAAAAAAAACAAAAAAAAAAGCAACAACCTTTAGGGAAACGTTTGTTCAAGACAGCCGATGACAGGAGCCTGCTGGCCATGTGCTTTATAAATGTGGAGTGACCAGGGAAGGGCAGGCAGTGTAAAGACTGGTGGCACCTGGAGAGCCAAGGTAGTGCTGAAAGCTCAACTGAAGTTTGTTTGCATTGTGGTCCGGCTCCCAACACAAAGAAACAGAGCTCTGACTCGCTTCCTAGCTCTGGTACATTCATCATTAGAGCTGAAACAACAGGAACGTAGACTGTGGGTCACTGAGGGCTGGGTTCCCTCTTATAAACGACACACACACACATACACACACATGCTGGGAAGCCTTAGTTAGTACACAGTTAATACAGCCAGAATTGAGCAACTTGTTTGAGTTCATTTGTGATGTGTGTGTGTGTGTGTGTGTGTATTGTTCTTCAGGAGGCATGGTATGAGTTCAGAGTTATGGCAGTCATGGAGGACCTCATCAGTGAACCCAGCAATGTTGTTGGGGTCTCCAGTACAGGTCAGTGGTGGATATTCCAGATACGTAAATATAAATATATTTCTCTATACGGTGCATTTTCTTAAGCATTTTGTTTTTATTACCTACTATTTACTACAGAAAATCAATGGCATCTTGGAGGTCACGTCATGTTGTGAGAGCATGGCATATTTGGTGGCATTATACTGCCATCTGCTGGAAAGTGTTGAATCAATTTTTTTGTGATTTTACACACTTTATGAGTTACAGTTTAAAGATATGAGAGTTCTATTATCATACCTCCTTTTAAAATATTAATATCTGTTTGAATAAGATTTATTGATTCTAGGATCCTGTAAAGATTGTAATATTGTATGTATTTTTGATATATTCAGGACAAAGATATAAGTTTGTGGATGAAACAGTTGCACCACTGAACTGGAAACAGCACTTTCTTTTCAGGCATGCTTTTCAAATAATAAACCAGTCATTCATTTTCCAAAGCCAAATCCAACAATGTATGATTTCTGACCAGGTTACTTGCAGGTGCTTCTAGTTTTCAGCAGAGATGGTGAATTTCAGATTCATTCCCTTCAGTTCAACAGTCAAAGAAGAGGAATATAAATGAGTCAGGATTACCTGGGAACATTTAATTTAACACCAAAATAAGTCTATGGACATTTAGAGCCTTGTTCAGATTCTGCCCAGTGCTTAGGTTTGAAAATGAGTTCATTACTAAGATTCCAGTCAGCTTCTAATTACATGTTACAAGTTCTGTAATTATAGTAATTCTCAACTAAAGTAAGATAAACACATGTTTATAGCCAACCCTTTCATTGTAATTGTATTTTACTAAAGTATACAAATGAAATGTTTAACATTAGAATGATAAAATGTGTGAATATAATTCTTTATATTCTAATTATTTGACTTCTGTGTTCTGTTATATTCATAGAATCTGTTATATAATACATTCTAACTCTAACCTTAAAAGTACGTCATTTAAAGTAAAAGCAGCTTTGAGGTCATTAAAGGGCCTGTTTCCTACATGTTTCTTTTATGTCATATGTGACTTTGTGTTCATATGTTGATTTCGTGTTTGATGTTGATAACTGATGAGCACATTAGCCACAGGGCCTGTGTTTGTGCTACAGCGCTGCCAGGCTCCGTGCCACCGTGTTTGCCCTAAGACGGCTCTTTGTGTGTGTCAGACTTTTTCCCGCCGCCAGACATGGCAGACGAGGGGCTGGCGCGGCCGGTGGTGGCAGGCATCGTGGCCACCATCTGCTTCCTGGCAGCGGCCGTTCTCTTCAGCACGCTGGCGGCCTGCTTCGTCAACAAGCAGAGGCGGCGCAAGCTGAAGAGGAGACGAGGTGAGTGGCGACCGGCCGCTCGCGCGTCTGCGTCCGCTCGCGTCTCGTCGGTCGGCCGCCGTTGCGTCTGCTGCAGCCCGCTGCCGTCGCGCCCACCGCCAGCACCACCAGTTCCACCGCATGCCCACTGTTTGGAAACGATCTGGGCTAGGAGGGCGAAGGCTTAGTGAAACATACGAATGTAAACAGACGATAATAGTTGAGCGTCGTCAGACTTCTTGCTGCATAATAATTGATTCATAATTGATTTCTCGCGAACCGCATTTAGCCGTATGACGTGGACGTGAAGCTGAGCCAGACTTAGTGTTAGGTACGGATAACTTTACAAAGATGTAGGGGAGGAAACACATATTGCGGAAATTTTTTATCTGAGATTCTGGATGTGTATTCTCATCTTTTAAACCTGCTATTGTTGTTTTGTTTTGTTTTTTGTTTTGTTTGTTTGTTTTGTTTCCTTTGGTCCCGTCTTTTTCCATAGATCCTCCACTTTCGATAACACACTGCAGAAAAAGCGTGGAGACCCCGTGAGTAGCTCCTTAAACCAGCATATACTCACTCTGTGTTTTCCTGTTGATCTAGTGGGTGATTCAATGATATTCTGCAACCTCGACAAAAACAACCACTCATTTCAAGCCTCTGTTGGTCATTGCCTCTGGTCAAATATAGGCCAGTATTCCATGAACATAAGGCAGTCCCAGAGCAGGTTCCACATTCCTTCATTAGTTGCTGGAGTGTTTAAAATATATTTTATATGTTTGTTTTAATTACTGTCTTAATCACATCACCATATTCTAAGTAATTGTAATTTCTATGGTGTAATTTCTATGGTGCCTCTTTTTTGACCTACCAAACCATATGTGAGAAACTCAGCCTAACACTGTATGTGCTCTGGGAATATCTTATGTTTAACATCTCATGTAATGTCAACAAAGAAATGTTGATCTAAACCTAGTGGGTGGCCTACAATATCTGGACTACATGTATATATATATATTTATTTAATTGCTGAAATAGGTTCAGATAGTATCACAAGAAATATTCATATCACACTTGGAACTAGACTTTTGTTCATTAAAATATTCTGTGGACTCCTCTTGCATCGTACAGTGATTTAGTGATGTACATCGTACAGTGATTTGGTGATATACATTGTACAGTGCTTTAGTGATATACATTTTACAGTGCTTTAGTGATATACATTGTACAGTGCTTTAGTGATATACATTTTACAGTGCTTTAGTGATATACATCGTACAGTGCTTTAGTGATATACTGTTGTAATGCTAGTAAATCCAGAAGAGCAGTGCTGCATTTCCTTTAAGCACAATTGCATTATTTAGATGGAAGGCTTATCCCAGTTTTCCTGATGAGCTGTGTTCATATATATATGAATATTGGGAAGCATTTATTTTTTATTTTAATTAAAGGCTCTGCAGGCAAATGTAATTAATCTACCAAGAAAAGTGCATCTCTGTTTTTTTATGTTTCTGCATTTTTTTATAGATGTGATGCACCTCATTTGCCTACCTCATGCACTCTCACTCATTCACTCACTTACACTCATACACTCTCACTCATTCACACACTCATGCACTCTCACTCATTCAAACACTCACACACTCTCACTCATTCACACACTCACACACTCTCACTCATTCACACACTCACACACTCATGCACTCTCACTCATTCACACACACACACTCATGCACTCTCACTCATTCACACACTCATACACTCTCACTCATTCACACACTCACATACTCTCACTCATTCACACTCTCTCACTCATTCACACACTCATACTCATTCACACACTCACACAGTCATACACTCTCTCACTCATTCACACACTCATACTCATTCACACGCATGCACTCATGAACTGTCACTCATTCACACTCATACACTCTCTCACTCTTTCACACACTCATACTCATTCACACACTCATACACTCTCACTCATTCACACATACACACACTCACTCATTCATTCACACACTCATTCACTCACTTGCTCATTCTCACACTCATATTATTAGGCTGAGGAGTTCCCACAAGAGGGTACAATTTGCTTAAAACAAGTGGAAGAAACTAGCAGTGCTCAATACACTGTCCTTTAAAAAAGTGTTAGCAAATCATCCTATCTATTAGCTGTTTCTAAGTATTATTGTAGTATACTCAGTGGGTGAAAAAGACCTGTAAAGAATCTTGTAAAGGTCTCTGTATGCAAAAGTCTGCTGTGGGTGGCACACCTGCTGCTTGAGCAAAACACCTCAGAAGAGCCCTTCTGTCTGATTCCAGTTTACACATATGATTACACACATGGTTACAGATCTAATAACAGCAGCATTTCTCTGGAAGGGGATCTTTGGCTCTACCTGCTCTGTGTGCAAACAAATGCTGCCTGCAGCCATGTACCATGTTGCTCTCTGGGAACTTGACCACAGAAGATATGGAATTAGGTGCCCTACTCTGCTTTAACTGCAAGGGCTGAGAAAGTTACTGCAGATCCACAAGAAAATGAAGCAACTGCATCTGATAATATGAGCCTTCCATCAGCAGGAGTGAACAAAACACATGGCAGAGAGTTCAGTAACCACAGTGGATCATGGAACAATATTTGTAGTATAATGTGTATTTATAGTATTACTGTGATAATTATGATGCTGAATGGATGGATATGATTTCTGACAGCTCTAGAATAGGCATCCTTATGATATAACTCAACCCTGTTATAACCTGTTCCACCTAATGTACATAAGCAGGGAGTAAGGCTGGTGTAAATATCAGTGCCGTGGCATTTTTACAGCTGTGCCAAGTGATGGATGGAACAGATAGTTGTGCTATTTACTTGATGCACTGTTGTCTGCATCAGAACAGGATATCCTAGGATCATGTGCTACTGTAAGTTTTCATGAGCACTGGAAGAAAATGGATGTTGTAAGCACATTGTATGATGTTGTCAGGGTTTCCAGACATTATTCAGAACAGCAGAAGTGCAGAACGTTTCAGTGGTGCAAATGTGTGGTTTGGTAGTAATATCATTTGTACTAATTATTCTGTTTAAACTCACACACATATTTAAACACACACATACACACATCAAGAGAGAGGGGGAGAGAGGAGGGGTTGGGGGATAGCCAAACAGGAGTCCTTCAGCAGCTGTGCACCTCTGAAAACTAAAAATACATTGCGTGAAGCACTTTTGTTGTACAGCTGATGAAGAACCTCTGTTTGAAATACCCTGCTTCTCTGGAAACACCTTGTGTATTTCGCTGTTCACTGCAATATATA
>JAOXYF010000003.1:18713896-18724000 GCA_028565775.1 Sternarchorhynchus goeldii
TGTGCTTTGGATGCTTTACTTTTGCTTTGCGCAGATATAAAACATGTTCCTGATTAACAGAAGAATCACTACTAATTGTCAGAGTAACAGTGATATTTCGCTGAAATTTTCCCTTGTGGTGCTCTGTTCTGTTTTGGTTTTAAACAGGCATGTAACTTTTCCTGTACCTTATCTTACCATGGCATCCTAAAATCCCACTAATCAGTGTTTACAGACTTTATTCAGATCATAAATCTGATGACAGCATTCTTTCTCTCTCTATAGCCAGTACTCGCTTCCCCTAGCAATAATAACTACAGTGCAGGATAATGGTCTACCTATTACATGTGCCTTTTGCTCAGCAAGTATGTGTCATGTATCTTCATTCATTGCTTCTTCCTTTTGAGGGCTATAGAATAATATTACATAGCAATGCTAAAGCTAGGAGATCCTAAACTAGCTTGCTTTGTATTCACAGAGAGATTTTCTGAAGCATTTTCCTAAGAACTAATGGTTATCAAATGATATGTAGGGATGCCTTTGGGAGAAAATCATATATAAATAACAGATTGATGTTTAGCACGTACACTACTTGATTATATTTCTATAATCCTCCTACAGTGTGAGGATGTTTAACAAGATGGTCAGTATTAAGTGTGTTAGAATACCACAAAATAGTATGCAGTGGAGTTGAATTATTCAGACTGTTTCAGATGTTGATAGCATCAACAGCATCCATCTCCAACTTAGCTTGCACTTAGTCTCCAGAAATGTTAGCCTTCGTTCCACGTTCACTGTATAGCTTAGACATTATCTTTTAAAGGTCTTTCAGTTCTAAATGGCATATGTAGAGAATTTAGTCCCAAAGTTCAGCTGTATGCAACAACATAGTCCATAGCTCAGGCAAACTGGCACATACTGCAACAAGCAAAACCATCCCAGTCCTGTTGATGTGTGGCGTGTAATAAATGTGGAACTGCCTAAAATGCCTTAATTCGTGTCATTTCCTGTTCCTTTTAGCTCGTTTTTTGTCTTCGCTCTGCCCCTGTCTGCCCTCACCTTTCACTCTGTTGGTTCTGTGGAAGTGGGTCTTCACCGATCCCTGGCCCCTCCTCCTGTTCTGTTATGTTTCCCACCACAGGACTCCTCTAACCCCTTTGCCTGGCATAGAGCCCTTCTGGGAGGGGACGGATGGGAACAGCCAGCCGCCCCCACCTGCAAGTCCTCCGTGAGTGCCTGCACCTTGTGCACAGTGTGTGCTGGCCTGGCCTCATGCTCCCATGTGCGCTAATGGGCACGGCGGTTGTTCTGCTAGGCCATGGACCCCCTCCCCTCCCCCACTGTGCTCACGGGAGAGCCTCTAACGCCTCAGCCCCTTTCCATCCCTGCCTGTCTCACAAACATACGCCTATCCAGCTCTAAGCAGCCTGTCATCCTTCACAGCTGCAGTTGTCGAATCGTATGTGTCCAGAAGAGGGCGATGCAGCTTAGGGACATTTATGGAAACCCCACTCAGGCTTGGTGTAGTGAGAGGGAAAGCCTTTGACTGATCCTGTTATGTAATGAAAAAACGGCGCTGGTTAGAGTACTTCACATTTTATGTTAAGATTGTATGCATTGTACATTGTAGATGTATTGTAGCTGACATATACAATACATTTACAGCACATAAACATGAGCTGTCCGCAGGTTATGTTGTTCATTCAGCATGAATTAACGCTGAGCCTTGAGAGTTGATGGCTTAGTTACTGTTGAGCCTGAGGGGGTGGAGGTGAACATTTTTTCCCTCTCATGTGAAGCAGGTCTTGCTCAGCGTGTCTGAGCCTCTGGAGGGTCCATTCAGCACTTGCCCCGTTCACCTTAAGGTTTTTTTTGTCCCCTCTGGATCTACCTGGCCAACCCGCTGCTTCTCTGCATCCGCCTGCACAACTTTATCTCTGCAGCTTACAGCACCACAGAGCGAATGTTTCTCAGCAAGCTGAGCAGAAATCTTCAGGGTGTATATAATGTCGGTTTAGTTTCAGCAAAAAGTAAAATTCACATTTCAGGGGACACACAGCCTAGGTGACTAAGCTAACTTTGCTCGTGAACACGTACATGAAACATGTCCCTAACCTACTTAAAAATATGTGCTTGTGCATGTACAGAAATCATCCAGTCGACCTTAATAAAGAGTATTCAGTACATATGATAGGTTATCCCAAACGATAACAGTCTTTTTGAACTATATGTCCTCTTCTAAAATCTGTTCAACAGTATGTTTGCATGTAAAGCTTGTTAACCTGCGATTATCTTCTATTTTATATATTTGTAAAGTATTTTATATGTAGAATTGGACCCAGTGCAACACCTGTGTAGAGTCATCAATCCATGGTATTAATTTCAGGTTGTTGGATTTTCTGTGTGCAGTGTTTTAATTACCACTCCATGGTATTCATTTCAGATGTTCAGGTTTATCTGCTAAGCGTCCTCTGAGCCGGTGCCTGTTTGCGACCAGCCGCGCCCGGCACACCCGAGCATAACCACCCAACGACTCCCTTTCCTGCGTCCAAACCCTCTCATGCTTCCTCTCTTAGGTTTTGGTGATGTAAGGTGTACCATGTCACATGCCTCTCTAGCCTACGACACAAATCCGTCGTTTGAAGCTGCCTCTGCACTCTGTGTGTGACTTGGTAGTAGCTTTAAGCTTATTCAGAGTATTAGAGCTTTGCCTATGCCAGATTTTCTATGTTAGGCTTTTCAGACCATACATGCTGAAATGGCATCAGAATTATGGCGAAGGAGATCAGGTCATGTTTTAATGGGTTGTATCTGAATGACCTCAATTTGCTTTTCTGTTACTGCTTTCTTGTCATAGATAAGTGAGTTTAAGAATTGTGAGGGGATTCACTCTATAGTATTACATCTGTTCATTATCAGTCTCCAAATTAAAAATAGCTTTGACTTGTTCGTATCCTTTGGGTTTTGTAAATGACAAAAGTCACTGCAAGAATATCTTAAAATGTCTCAGATGTGTACCAAGTGTTAGGGTGCTTGTACTGTATTTCCTCATGTAAATTACTTCCGTAGTGTTACTGGGTTGTGTGCATACATTTGTTGAGTAGGTTATAAGCTTGTGACAATCAAGTAAACTGCATCAATTTTCAGACTGAAAAGAGCAGTTAGATGTAAAACATCTTCTCTGTGTTTTGCTTATAAAAAATTTATTTTCAAACAGCATGAAAGCAAAGCTGCTTACTGAAAGTAAGTCTAGGTATGTTGTAAGTTGTAAATTATTGATAGGTTTTGACCTATTGTAATAGAAATGCTACTTACCTTGGGCCAATTTTATGTCTGAATAAAATTCTCAGACTGTTGATTAGTAGGAAATTCTGCTCTTCGGTGCATTATATTGTCTGTAGAATCAGCGATGACCTCATTGCCTCCAATGTTGGTCACCGATTGGCAGTTGCCGTGGAAACACAGTTCCATCACTGCAGCCATTACAAGCTGTAGTGATTCAGCAGAAACAGTTTCAGCCACCATGTATATTTCTTACTACTAATAAAGAACCCATGGCTCTGAAAAGATCCAGATTTTCTCTTTTGTTTCCTGGATTATGCTTGTTATGTCTTGTTTGGTCAAATAAATACTCTCATAGCCCAGAATCTGATTTGTTTCTTCTTAAAAATTTATCTTAAAATGGTGACCACTGATAATTAGTCAATAAGGAAAGGTTGTTCTTCACCTAGATGCGTCAGTGACAGACACAAAACATAGATAGCACACCCCTGTTATGGACTTGTGGAGGATAAGGCAATATGTAAGTTCATACAACCCTTCAGACTGTGGCAGGGAAAGTATGATGAGTCATACCCAGAAAGGAGAGAACGTTTCATGGAATTTAATAAAACTTAGCCTGGGTTCTAAACAAGACAAACATGTTAGAATAACCCATGTCAGAATCACACCTTATTAGGGGCACGTGACAGGACCAGTATGAATATGCAAAATAAATTCTACTGTCACTTATATGCAGTGTTAAGGTTACAGGCGAGGATGCTGACGGTAACATTAGGTTAGACTGAAAGCACTAATAAAATGTGCAAAAAGCAAATGGTAGGTGTACAACACATACTGGATTTGAGGTTCTGGTCACTCGGACACTTGATAGCTAATAAAGCAAAACCAGAGTGAGCGTTTAATTGGAACTTATTTTGTTCATTCAGTTTTCTAAGATGATTAATATGCCAGGTGACTTCATAAATCTTTCTCTCTCTTTCTCTCTCTGTATGAAAGATAATAGGTGAATGCTTAAGTTGTTTGAGTTGTGGAGTTATATGGGACATATGGTTGGAGGTTATGATTATAATGAGACCGTCTGACTATTTGATATTTCACACAGCAGGAACAGATCACCTTGACCATTAACTGGCTTCAGTTTTTGTTTTCTTTTTAAGGATCTGATAAAAGCAGGTTATGATTTGCTGCAGTCACATATTAAGAAAAACTGAAAAATGTATGGAGATGGTAGCGTTAAACTTGTAAGTAATTTTGATAAACTGGTTCTCCTTTCTTTCCTCAGGTCATCTTCTGGAAAGATGAGTCCAGAAAGCGTCCGTTCAGTGGGAGCCCCATCTGAATCCTCTGAGGATGGCCTAGGGCCTAAAAAGTTTCCTCAAAGTCCTGCCAAGGAGAAAGAGCTGTCCTTATACAAGAAGACCAAACGAGCAATAATTAGCAAGAAATACAGTGTGTCTAAGCATGAGGCTGAGGCTACCACACCAATTGAGTTAATTAGCCGAGGACCAGATGGTCGCTTTGTTATGGATCCTACTGACATTGAAACACCTGTCAAGCCCAGGCGTATTGAGGGCTTCCCCTTTGTGGAAGAATCAGACCTTTATCCCGAATTTCGACAGTCTGATGAAGAGAATGATGATCCAGGCCCCATGCCTCCTATGATGGCCACTCTCAGACCCCATCAGATCTCTCCCATCTCTTCCAGCCAGGAGTCTTATTTACAGCCGCCAGCCTACAGCCCTCGCTTCCAGAGGCCCATGGAAGGTATGACCATCATGGAAAGCAGTCGACTTCAGGCCACAGGGCAGATCCGTGGTGCTCCTCATTTCCGAGCTTTTTCTCATGGCCAGTTCTACAGCTATTTGGCCAGTCCTGGAGAACCTGAGCCTCCACCTCCTTTCTATATGCCAGACACCAGCCCACTAAGCTCTGTCATGTCTTCACCCCCTTACCATCTAGAGGGACCTTTTGGTCATCCCACTATACCTGAGGAGATTGGTGAAGGAGAGATTCAACACTATGCAGTCTCGGGCTGCTCCCTTCCGTTGACACACACCTCCTCCCGTTCACCAGACATCTGGCAACGACCTGAATTCTCCTTTGCCACACTTGAGGGTCCTCATTTTATATTCCCACCCCATCACCCTTTGCAGTTTCACCGGGAACCTCCTCTTCCTCCTCCTCTTGTCCTCCCTCCTAGTACTCTCCCAACCTCTTCCATTCACATACCCTCCTATCCTGGTATCCTGCAGCTGGAGGCCCCAAAGAGTCGGCCAGGCAAGTCTCCCAGCAAAGTCAGGCCTCAGGGCCTTCCAGCCAAGCGTTTACCTATGCAAGAGGCACAGAGTCTAGGGCAGCTAAGACACACAAGCCACGGTATGGGTGTGCCGGTATTGCCTTACCCTGACCCAGCGTCTCACATGGTTGGCCCTAGCTCCTTTGGAAGCCTGGATACTCGCTGGTATGAGCTAACACCCAGGCTTAGCCCCAGGCAGCCCCGCAGGATGGAACCCAGCATGGTGGTTCTCCAGCCATCTCGCCTCTCACCTCTCACACAAAGTCCCATTAGTTCCCAGGATGGCTCACCAGAAATTGTAGTACGACCCAGGCCCCGTCCTAGCATTGTCCAGCCAACCATCCCTCCTGAGATGTCTGAAATCACCCTGCAGCCTCCCTCTTCTGCCAGCTTCTCGAGGAGGTCCTCACCTTCTTCTTCTCCAGCTCAAGGCCAAGGCAGCCGAAGGGCAAGTCCTAGCTACCGCTCCCACATGGCCTTTGCCACCTCAGCAACAAGCTATCCGTCCCAGTCCCCATCACCCCCCATGGAAAGCAACGTTTTTGGGCAGATGCCAACCCAGAGGAGGACTGAGGAGGAGATCCTTCCATCAGAACCCTCTCCGCCCCAGTTATCAGCTTCAGGGTAGGTGCTATGGAATTACAGGAAACAAATCAAATGACTACTGTACCATCTGCGCAGAGTCTAATGCATAAGACCTTATTGAGGCCTCAGTGCAGTAATATATACATACACATTCAAATTTTGAGATACAAAACTTGGCCAAACTCAGAAGCAAATAATTTGCTCATGTGTGTAAGAAAAACTTGTCATTTCCCATGGAGGTAAAGGAGATTTAGCATTATTTGATGCTAATTTAAAAAAGTTTTTAATTTAGAAATTTTTTACATTGAAATTCATGTCTTCTTTGCTAAACTGCCCTTGATGCCTTACATTTTTCAAACCATTCAAATCATTTTCTACATAGATAAGCTATGTTTTACAACACTGTAGCTCTCAGTTTCACTAATGCTGCTTTTTCATGTCAGACATCAAATTTCATTCATAAGGTCTGTGAAGCACTTAAAAACACTTGTCTTGGACTAAAACTTTTTTAAAACTTTCACAAAAATGCAATATTAAAACCAAATAGACAAACTCAAGGCAGGATGGCTTATTTGCTTCACAGATATGGTAAGGACCTTTTGGGGCTACGTGTCTGAAGAAGTGTCATTTTAAGACATTTTAAAATGCAGTAACAAAGCCCTTTAAAAGCTTGGAATCAGAAGAACCCCACCACTGGACCCCAGCCTTTCCATTCTGTGTCATGCTTTACCCTGCCTTTCACCCAACAGGAGGAACCCCACAAGTGCATCCCAATTGAGCATTTCTCAGTAAAAACCAAGCCCCGTTTTGACTAACTCCAGGCGTTTTAGGATGACTTACAGTATGTATGAAGTGGAGGTTGACTTAGACGTGTCCAGCTCATCAGGCACAGGGCTTCTCTCCTGTTCTTTAGTAATCTGACCGCATGATTGCCTTTCCCATACACCCCTTTCTCCCACCTCATCACCCAGGTCACCCCAGCTCTGACTGCCAAGGGGGAGGCTTGTTGGGCGAATCGTGTTGCAGGGACTGTCCGCTCTCATCTGTTGTAATGTCATCATCATCTCAATTAGGGGCAATTGGTCATTTCTGATGACTCCTGGAGTCTTACCTGCTTTGTTTTTGATTGATCTCAGCTATCTGGGCAGCGTTGTTGTGACCAGGTCCTCTACACCGCAATAGGTAAGGGTTGGATCCATGTCTGAAAGGGGGGGGGCAGCAGGTGGGGCTTTTATTCACCTCGTTCTTTAAAGGGGAATACGAGTCTGTGGGTCTTGATTTCTTTAGTTTAGTTTGTTACACCAACCAGCAATTTTTTTTATCTTTTTGTTTTATAGGTAGTCACGCATTTAAGTTCTGCAGTCTTGAATCCTATATGCATTCTCATTTTGGTATGCATATGTGAATTTTCTAGTTACTAATTAGGTACTGAAATCCAGCATATATATCTTATGCTCAACACAACCTCATGCTTTAAAGCCTGTTTGTTTGTTTTTTTTGTCTAAATGTGAAGATCTGCTAAAGAAAACTAATAATTTTGAATTATTACCCCCCTTTTGTAGAGACCTACCACTGAATTAAAGCCCATAAAACTGACTGAGCTTTTTTGACCAACACAACCTCATGTTCCATGTGGAGCATCTGTGCTGAAAAAGAAAAAATGTCTTGTAATCTAGTTGTGTTGCTCAGTAAACTATAAATACTATTCAACATATAGTGGTTGTGAATTATTTAAAGTGCCACAGCAGGAGACGAGATGTTTTATTTTCTGGACTTTTCAAGCATGAGACTGAGTTGCATATTGTAATTCACTTTGGGTAAGTGCTTTTATGTCCAGAAAAGACTAAATGATTACTATAACAAGGATTAACTAAAATATTGGCTTTTCTTAAGCACTCACTGACACTTATCATAAATTTAAATGCACAAGTTTGTACTAAACTGTAATTGTAAATTTGGACTGCAGAACATTCTTCCAGACGTATGAAGAAATTATGCTTCCTAAACATCTTATGCACTTTGTTAAGTAATGGGGAAAATACTACTGGCTCTGGGCACCAAATAACATAAATCTTTTTATTTGTGGTTTATGCCCAGTGAAGTGCTCTTCAGAGTATTCTCCTTTAAAGTCCTGTTCCATGTGCAAAATTCCATGCATGCCATCGCTAAATATTGCTCCTCAGTTGAAAAACAAACAAATATCTGATTAAATTCTTGTTACATTTGTTGTCTGAGTGCTTTGTTTTATTTTTCATTATGTGACTGTTCCCAAGTAGCCATGTTCCCCTCCCGCCATCTCCCCCTGTCAGCATGGTGAAGCCCATTGTAGACAGTTTTCATGTCTATGAACACATTTTTGATGATGTTTGGTCGCTCAGCTGTGATTTTCCCCCTCTACTAACGGCTTTTAATTTCTCTTGGCAGCCCCAGCAGAAGGACGGCCCCTTTATAATGCTCTTTTCCTTGTTTTACTGTGCCTCGTCAGAGCTGCTCGTATGTGTGTGTGTGTGTGTGTGTGTGTGTGTGTGTGTGTGTGTGTGTGTGTGTGTGGCAGAGTATGTGGGCTGCCATTTTAAGTGCCTCCATACAGTATTTGGATGGGAAGACTGAATACAACTACAATGTTTGAGAATGCATACTTTTATTTTAACAAAAGTACATCAATCGTATCACTCTGGTACTACTATATTATTTAATATTAGTATTTCTATTTCTTAGTAATATTCTAATTTTCATTGAGTAATTTAACGTCTCTTACGTATTATGTTGCATATCAAGGTATGTCTTTTTAAAGTTAATAAACTGTAAACTCATTGCCCCATATTATGAAGCTGAGTTTTAAAGTTTTCGACTATTTTGATTTACTGACTTATTCATCACTGCTATGATCATGCGGAAAGACATTGTAAAGATATTGTAGACTGTGAGAAAGCATTTGCACACCTCTATAGCTCTGAGTGTACCTCTCTTTCCACTCAAATAACTTTGCTCCATAACTGTCATGCTGAACAAAACTGCCCGATGCCGACAATGTGGAAGTCTCGGACTGATTCGTAGGTAACCTGGTACGCCTATAGCTTGGCACTGACAGCAGCACGAGAGGAACTGGGCCAAGCCATATGTGGCCAGTGTCATATCAGTCATAGGCCACAGGATTGCACTGCCTCCATGTGATCGTTCTGCCTCTGTTTGTCCTCTACGCAGAAAACGTCGAGTTACTCCGAGTGGTCCTGCAGGGTCTGAGAGGATAGAAGCACTGAGATACCAACGTGTGAAGAAAGCCAAGAAGATTGCCGTCAACAATAACAACTCTAAGGGCAGAAGGAAAATGGGTGAGGTTTCACTTGCTGTAGTCTACACCATTTGCTTCAACATTTTACCTGGGGCATTGTTCTTTTAATGGTGGACAACCATGAAGACTCACGTGATCTTTTCTTGGAGTCACTTTTTCCAGGTTCCTTTCTTTGGAACTATATTGCCCAATATATTTGACAAGGCACTTCCTGTTTCGCAGGCTTCAGTTACATAGTCTATATATACAGCAGCTGGCTGCAACCAAGTAAAAACAATTCAGAACCAAGGTGCTAGTAGCAGTATTAAGTTGCCAAATGTTAGCACTGCTATAACCACCCTATCAATGGAGTTCTTACTCTACATTATACAAACTCTCCACCATCGGGCCAGGACTGTTATGTATGTAATAATAGGACTGTGATGTATGTAATAATAGGACTGTGATGTATGTAATAATAGGACTGTTATGTATGTAATAATAGCCCTAATTATTGTCTACGTTCCTACAGTCTACATCCCTTACTCATCTTAGTGGACAATCACAGATTATTCTAACTTTCACGATTTATGAAAAGTGCTTTAAGATGGAGGAAATACAGTGCATCCGGAAAGTATTCACAGCGCTTCACTTTTTCCACATTTTGTTACGTTACAGCCTTATTCCAAAT